>BQNB010056972.1:0-33144 GCA_026074375.1 Tanacetum coccineum
ATTATAACCGGTAATCGCTTTTAAAAAGTCAAAAAAACCTTAAATTGCTCAAAAAATAAGTTTGATACATTAAATTAAGAAAAAAAAAGTTGAGTACATTAAATTCAAATTGACCTAAAGTATGATACACTTTTATGCAATTTGCCCTTATTTTTATCTCAAAAATCAATTATTATTATTATTATTATTATTATTATTATTACTATTATTTAGTTATATTTAATAATTATAAATAAAAATTATTATTTAAAAAAGTACTACCTCCGTCTCACATTAAGTGTTCAGTTTGACTTTTTAAAGTCTTTTTTGAAGAATACTAGTAATCTTTGATATTATGCAAGAACTAGAGAGATAAGTGGGTTGGAAAGTTTCTTTAGAGAGAAAGTAATATGGAATAGATGATAATAATATGTGTGTGAAATGAGAAATGAAACAACCAACCACCCTCTCCAAGGCATGGATAGGGTATATATGCTACATACAAGGCCGGCCATGGGCTTTACTAAGGCTTCCATGGGCCTTGGACCATATTAGCTTAACCGTCGACAATAACAAGGATGTACTTCTTTCCATTGACACTCGCGACACGCATTGGTCCACACAGATCCATGTGCAACAGATAGAGTTTTTCTTTATTGGAGTCCTCAGATTTTGGTTTGTGGGGTTTCTTCGTGCTCTTGCCTAAAGCACATGAAGAACACAAATGGTCCTTTTCAAACTTGAGGGAGACCTCGAACAAGACCATGTCTGGCAAGATGATTAATAGCTCCTAAGTTTAAATGAGAGAGACGACGATGCCGTAACCAAGACTTGGTTTTAGAGGCCTTTAACAAGAGACAGATAAGAGAGGACACCATCATATCCCCAAGAGAGAGAGTATAAAGATTGTCCCCTCGAGATCCAAAATGTGTCGCAGCGAAAATGTGTCAGGGGGCGTTACTTCATAATACAATAGCACAAGATACAAGAGAACGACCTCTAAATGTGTCGTTTGAAAAGTAATCTCGTTGATTTAATCAAAATCTGAATCTGATAAAACATTTGTCCCATAATTGCATCACAATGAAAAGCTGAAATGTATAGACTCCAATGCACTTCAAGAAATCGAGCAGTTATATTTACCTGAGAAAAAAATGCTAAAAAGTGTCAACATTAAAGTTGGTGGAGTTCATAGGTTTCTGTAATATAAACGTTTTAGTCCAATAAATGTATCTGCCACGGTATCATACAGTGTCATATAAAAACGTTTATTGCTACTGTCCTCCCTACAGTATCATACAATAATGTCATGGCAATTAAATCCTTAAATGTCATTCCAAAATGTATGTATGATTTTTAGAAATCAATTAGCTGTAAAATATGCAAGATCATTTCTATCCCCAAATAGTCCCAAAATGTACGTATCAAGTTGGATCACAAATATCCAATTTATGTATTGCCAACTTTTATTCAAGTGTGTATAAAACATGGTTACCATTACTCTAGTTCATGAACTGTGACGTAGACTTGGCATGTATGCCACTTTATTCAAAGCACAGTAAGAGTATACCCATCGTAGGTGTTCCTTCCAGGAACACCCGGGCAATAATAAAAGAATATGTTCCCCCGTTACCGGTGTCCCCTCTAAGGACACCCGGGCAATAATAAAAGAATATGTTTCCACAGTTTAACCGGCATCCCTCCAAGGACACCTAGCCGGGCAATTAATATGTAATGTGATTGTTGGCCCCCGCAGGCGCCCAATCTCCAATCGTAATCGAACAATGGGATAACGTTTCGTTTCCCTGGTGGATAGCTATGTCACCAGGAACGGGGATTGTCAATACAAATAGTCTATCTTATAACATTCGCGCTCACCTTTCAAGTGATTTACAGT
Organism: Tanacetum coccineum; assembly: GCA_026074375.1. Taxonomy (NCBI): domain Eukaryota; kingdom Viridiplantae; phylum Streptophyta; class Magnoliopsida; order Asterales; family Asteraceae; genus Tanacetum; species Tanacetum coccineum. The sequence goes on from BQNB010056972.1 coordinate 1,877, forward strand.
TATGCAAACCTAAGCTAATCCGTAACATAAAGCCACTATCCCCCCACAACTGTTCCCCCCCCCATTTATTTATTAGTTATGCGTTTTAGTTCAAAAATTAAACAAGTAATTGTATTCTCCTCGCGACGATTTATTATATGAGTATGTAAACCAAAACAGGTAATCACCACGTAAATGCATGTATAAAACAAGCATGTTCTCACCCCAAAAATTTATGTATAAACAGTAAAATCGTATGGGCTATGAACTCACCTTGATGTTGCAGAACGATCGACAGATAGGCATCTAATATGCACAATACCAACGGAAGACGAAGCGGCTCGATCAAGAAGTCGCAGCTACTCTTAACGGCTAAGTCCCACTAGCCTAGGATAATGTATTTGGGTTTCTCGATGAATGGTTACATCAACGCCACACGTTGAAAAAGATTTAGATTTAACGTTGTAATGGTTTGGTGGTTGGTTTTTAATATAATAATTTAAAATATTATGCAAAGTGTTTGTAAATGTTTATTCTTTATACTTTACATATGAAAATACCCTTATATAATTCTACGTGAATATATAAACAAAGACAGTCAATTCAAATATTAATGAAGTAAGTTAATAATTATCCTTGCAGGTTTATATCATAAGTGTGGGTAAATAATTTAAACCAGTTAGTTTGACCATACTGAAAGACTTTGAATAAATGTATACCCATGTTTAATGATATGAATCTAACAAACTTGTTTGTTAAAGTTTACTAACATTATAAAATATAAAATAATATTTTATAAATTACCTTTCGTTTCTTCGACGGGTCGTGTCTAAAATAGTTCGTCTCATTGTAAAAGTATAGTTTTCGTTCGTTTATCCGGTTACTGTATAATACAATTTATTATATAATTTAGTCCCTTTTTATCGGTTTCTGAAATAATAGAAACTCTAGTAAACATTTCTAAGTATAAAACTTCTATAAATTTCGCCATGACATTTCCATTTACAAACCGTTTTCCATATTTATAAAGTCTAACGTTTTTCCCACTTAATCAATGAAATCAATATTGCAAACCCCCACGTGTTTTAAATATATAAACATATATATTTATATCAAGTACGACTTAAATAATAATAAATACATTTATTTAACCATTTTAAACACACTAATATAAATATTCCGGTTTCATGTTATATTAAACCTTTAAGTTTGTATTTATTCACGTTTATCATGAAACCAAAACGTACCTTTTTATTGTTTTCGCTAACCCAACACACTCCTTGTGTGTTCCCTATCCAACCAAAAATACCCCTTTGCTGTGCCGCTGTCCCAAAACACCCCATTGGCCCATTTTACAAGCCAAACGCACCCTTTGTGGGTGGGCTGTTAAGCCAAACGCACCCGTGGGTGCGTGGTTTCATCAAACAAACGCACCCTCTTTGATGGAAGTACAAGCCAAACGCAGCCCTTGCTGCGGGTGTGTATTAGTCCATAATCAACACCCTTGTTGGGCTGCCATAATACCAAACGCCCCCCTTGTGCGGTGACAGCCCCAACCAACGCACCCCTTGGTGGCTGCCACCCAACCAAACGCACCCTACACGGTGTTATAAACACCAAATGCACCCTCATCTTGTTAATAACCCAAAACAAACACCCCTATCTGCTGTCCATTAAACCAAACGCATCCTTGGTGCCACAAACAAACCAAACGCAGCCTCTTGCTGCTGACCCGGACCCCAAACACACCCCTTTTTGGGTTAAGGCCAACTCGACACACACCCCCCCTGCTGTTTCCCACAACCCGACGCACCCTTGTGGTTTATACCACCAACTCGACGCACCTTTGTTGGTAGAACAACCAAACCAACGCACCCTTGTTGGCTGCGAAACCCAAACCAACGCACCCTATAGGTGATATAACAAACCAACACGCCCTAGGTGCATAGACAAACAAACACACCCGGTGTGGTGTTTTCTTTATACAACCGAACGCACCCTAGGTGCTATGTAACGAAACCATATGCACCCATGTAGGGTGGCTGCCACCCCACACGCACCCCTAGGGGCTAAGACAACATCAACCGCACCCTCTCGATGTGAAACCCAAACCAACGCCACCCTTATTGTGGTTGAGGAACACCACCGACACACTCTCGTGGTGATTCTTGCTGCTACCCAAACAGACGCACCCCTTGGCGCTTATCATAACCAAACGCACCCTTGAGGTGTTTATATTCAAACCAAACGGACCCTTCTCGGGTTGATATTAAAAAAACCACACGCACCCATATGGTGCTGTGAAGGTGTTGGTGGTGAGGAGGTGAGGGAGGTGGTGGTGGTGTGGTTCGGCTATGTAGATGGTGGCGGGACTGTGATGGTGTTGGTGGTGGATATAGGCGCGTGGGAACGAGACGTGATGTAGCGGGGTGGATAGATCGGCTCACGAGGAGATTTTTGGAGTTCGCCGGAAACTTTTTCGGCGGTGACTTACTGCTCGGCGGCGTGTCGGTGGTAGCCGGCGAGGGAGGGGCTGCCGGAAAAATCATGGTGGGGGGAGAGAGACTAGTGATGTGTGTGTATATGTATGAGTGGAAATGAAATAAAAAATGTTATAACTTAATATATATAATAAAAAGTAATAATAAAAGTGGCAAGTTAATAATAGTTGAGGGGTCTTTGTGTAAATATTAAATGAAGTTTTGATAACTTTCGGTTCGGGACTCGTTTGAGCGACTTAACGGATGAATCAACGCACGAAACTTGCGCCATTGTTTTTCTAATCATTTTTCTGATAAAAATGAGTATTCACTTGATAGTGTTTCATAAATATTTTTATAACATTTATAAAAATATCTGTTATTTATTTTGTGACTCAAAAAATAAAAATGGATTTTAACCCGAATATTCGCGTTTTTCAACAAACGCTTTTCTTTAAAATGCTAAGTAATTTATTAAATATTTTTATTTAATAAAAGATGATAATTAAATATAATTTAATTATTTTCTGCGTCGGAACGCGTTGTTCCCGTTTCTAAAACTTTGCGAGGCTGTTTTAGCCCTTTTCTGCTCGTTTTCGGGTCTCGGGTAAAACTGAAAAGTTGTCAGGAATATCGTTCCACATCAATTTGCTTTAGAGTCCGAGTCGTGAAAACATGATTTAGATGGTCGTTCTTATAAGTCAAGCCAGACCCTAAAAGTCAAAGGGTAAAATCGTCATTCGAAATTTCGAAAATTTTCGGATGTTACAGATTGTCCCCTCAAGATCCAGTTAATAAATCAACACCTTCTAGATTGCGAATGTAGCAGGTGTGTTGACGAAACACAACTTCGAGGTTAGAATCACAAAATTGTCCCACCGAGAATAGATTATGCCCAAGTCCTTCAACGTAATAAACCCTTGAAATTATAACATTCCCAATCTGATAGTCTCCATAACCTATAATCTTTGCAACATGATCATTACCGAATTTGACTGTACCGAAAAATTTGCTGACGAAGTTGGTGAGCTGAGAGCGATCTCCGGTCATATGCTTAGAGCAGCCGGAGTCCAAATACCAGAGGACAATTTGGACGACCTGCATTCATCAAGAGAGGAAGATGGAACATTGGAAACTATGGATCCCCGGGATTGACTGGGTTCCGAATTGTTAGCAGTTACAAATTTAATAACCTTATAATTGTTAACAGGAACACTGGTTTTAGATTTCCTAGGTTTCCTTGAGTAAACCAATGTGACGACAGGTTTAGGTGTTTTATTATCTAGAGCAGATGATTTCCTAAGGGGCACTTCAGTAGTTGTGGTAATCCTAGTTAAAGGGCACGCATTTCCTAGTTTTTCCTTTGAAAGATTTCCTGTTTAAGTTGAGTGTCAACTTCTAAAGAGATGCAATGTTTTTCAAGAATGGTAAAACTTTTGAACAGTTTATCGTAAGTTTTCCTTTTAACAAAATCCGTTTGAAGCTCAGTCTCAAGTTTGAGACACTTTTGACATTCATGCACATTCACAGAATCATTCTCCATAGAAGGATTAACAAGTAAGTTCACAATATATTTGCTCATCACTTGTTCCAAGAGTCGTTCATTTTTGTTCAAAACTTGATTCATCTTAACTTCAAATGTTTTGGACTTAATACGATGTTGTTCCACAGCATGTTCCATTTGATAGAAGACATTTTGGACTTCAGAAAGTTCATCAACCAAATGTTGGTTGAATGTACTAAATAAGTCCTTCAGAGCTTTTACAAATGGAATTATTTCATCCCTAAAACAAGCTTTTATATGTTCGAAACCCCACGAACCCTTAGTGATAGCTGTGGGTGTGGTCCTTTCTTTGACTACCACATCAAAGCTAGCAAGATGGTGTTTAAGTTTCTTCAAACTTGTGTTAACCATGCTGACTTGGTGGGTCTAATAGATAGTGTGGGTTCTGAAGAATTCATAGAATTTTAAGACCAAAAGGCTTGTTCAGCAGATAATTCAGTTTGTGGAACAAATCGTGTTGACAAATCTTTATAAAGTTGGTTAAGAGCAGCATAATCTATTGGTGCGGTATCAACTTGCTTTTCCTTTTCTAACATCATATACTTGATTTTCCTTTCTACCATCATATTATCTTATATTTTTAAAAGGCATTTTGAAACGACTATTGTCAGCAAGTGGCTAGGGTCTATTTCTGAGTCAGAATCACAATAGGATTAGTTGATACAGAATATCACCAAAATATAGCTTGTTTCGACTGCTGAGCATTCTACGATAGAGGGATTTGATAACCTTTGAGCTTGTTTAGTGGTATTTCATAGGAAAAACTAAGGTTTCGTCAACATCGTGAACATTTTGTGGCCGATTGATCTCTTTTTAAAAATTTATTATCATAGATGTTTGATCTGCTTTTCTAGGAGCTATTGCTCTATAATGTTCCTTAGATATCTTCTTTCTTAAATATTATTTTTTAGAAAGTAAAAACCGTTTGTAATAAAGATTAACTTTTCTTTTAAATGATCGAAAGAGTTTGTTTATGGAAGTATAAATCTCTACAGACTGATGCACATGTGTCTGAAACGATATCCTTACTCCTTAAGTCAACATTTTTGTCCTTCTTTCAAAAAAAAAACCTATTAAAAAACTTGTTCCTTATATCTTTCAAGCTAGCAGGGTAAGGTATCATTGACACTCTTTATTTTCCAGATTTAGTCTTGTACATTAGCTACTTGGATTTTAAGCATTATCCTGTTCAATCACAGAATAATATCAAATCATCTTGGTGTGCAGAGAGTTAGACTTTCTGAATTGTGGCTTGTTGTGATTCAATCACATATTCGTGAATAAGGAATGATATTGCTTGCACTGGTTATTTCACTCTCTGAATGATTACAAATTCGACTGGTGATAAGACGGCATCACCTGCAAGCTTGATTTACCACAATATTATTCATATTTATCATGATTGTGTACCTCAGCAAACGAGCATCTGATCCATTATGAGATAAATCTCGCCATAAGAGAACTTTGGCAGAGTTGAGTTCGTCACAATCTGAGTTCATATGATCCAATATCATATGCTTGATAAACGCATTGTGTGTAATGACGTCTGCGTACTTTGACTTCCAAGAATTAGGGATATTGCCAAAAAAGTAGTGAGTTACTCCTCATTTAGAATTTGACATGTGCTTGAGCTTGTACCAGCAACACTTTCTCCTTAACACGAAATCATCCCTTTTTCTCTTCCTTGGTTTTGGTGCACTGTCTGGACATGTGACCTTCCATTTGCATAGTTGTAGCAAAAACCGTTCTCTGTTTTCCAGATATTGATTCTACTTGCTCCTGGGTGTAAGTCCTTGAAGTACCGTAGCAAAAGATGTCTCGTCTCCCATGAATTGGTTGTAGTGTTACTCTTCCTATTATGATGGTATTGTTTGTTGCCTAGGTTTTTAAACGAGTTTTCAGTCTGATTTTATTCGTAGTGGGATAACGGGACGGCTGGAATAACTTGTCAGTCAAAAATGACTCATGTGACTGATCGACATCAATAGGTTCATCCTACCTTTTTTTAGAACATCTTGAAACATTAGACCTGGAGTCTTTATTGGGAAAATTCAGATTGTTGGTTAATTTGGGTGGGATTATTCCAATTGATGGGATGGATAATGATAAAGAATAAACGTTTTGGGGTGTATTGAGATTGAATCATTAGATGGATATAAGTTACTGAAAGAGGTGGTTGATGACTAATGAGTTTAAGGTTATTGTTGAGAACTGATACAGGTAACCCATTCTGTGGAGATGGATATGTGAAGCTGGTGGTTGAAGTTGAGTGTTTTGGTAAGTGTGACGTTGACTGAGTTTGATAAGGTGATTGTGTTATTTGGTGAGATTGCATACTTGTAAGCAAGAGGACTCGGAGTTTCACGTTCAGCATCAAACGAATTATTTGCATGTCGTTCATGTGTTCAAGGTATTGCATGAAGCTGATCAAACTTTGGTTGTTTGAAGTCTTTGACCAATTAACTATCAGTAACGAATTTGTTATTCATCAGGTCCGAGTGTTAGAAATTGGTATTATACTTGAAAATTGCTCGTGGCATCTTTGTTGATGTTCATATTCGTTGAGTAGCAATGGGAATCTCATGTATACTGTGTAAGACTATCCTTTCTAGTAAGTGAACTTATCAAATTCATCGTACATCTTACACTTGTTTTGCTTTGTTAACGTGTTCCTTGGCGATGAGCATGTTTAATCTTCTCCTCCATAGATCCCTTCGGCTACACGCATGTTGCCTCACAAGAGAATAATTTTAGTTGGAAGGCCTTGGAGAATGATATTAATTGCCTTTGATGTCATACAATAGCATGAATGGCTTCTGCAGGGGTGAGCTCAGTATATTCCTTAAGTATTGTTACACTCTTCCCATTAGTGATTGATGGCCAGAAGAACGTGACCTATCTCTATGGAAAGCAAGGGATCACATTTACCATGTGGTTTTTCATCATATAGTTCCGTTTGCTTTTCCATGAGTCATACAAATGTTTTTCAAGCATCGATGGTTTATTGTCACCACCACGAGGAGATAGTGATTTATCAGCATGGTCGTCATTGATTAACGTGCGTTCATCTAAAAGATTACTAATTGATGATCGGTGGTTACGAAAGGAATTGTGTTTGGAATGTTGGTTGTGGAGTCTTGAAATATTCTTGAAAATCTAATCACCGGGATTTACAATTCTCGACAAAACCCGGGAAAACTAGTTAATGTTTCACGGATTTTTACAAGTCAAAGAAATAACCGTATAATTTAGAAATTTGAGTTGATTGGTTTTGGACTAGTTCGGTTTTCACTGGTTCGGTTATCTAGTTCGGTTATCAAACAAAAACTAGTTTGGTTCCACTGGTTCGGTTTTCTAGTTCGATTGTCAAACAAAAAAACTAGTTCGGTTCTACTGGTTCGGTTAACTAGTTCGGTTCCAACTTAAGAAAACTCGTTCAGTTCCAACTGAGATCAACTCGTTCGGTTCCTACTAAATCAACTAGTTCAGTTCTAACTGAAGAAACTAGTTCGGTTCCAACTTAAGAAAACTCGTTCGGTTCTAACTGAGATCAACTCGTTCGGTTCCAACTAAAATCAACTAGTTCGGTTCTAACTGAAGAAACTAGTTCGGTTCTAACTTAAGAAAACTCGTTCGGTTCCAACTGAGATCAACTCGTTCGGTTCCAACTAAAATCAACTAGTTCGGTTCTAACTGAAGAAACTAGTTCGGTTCCAACTTAAGAAAACTCGTTCGGTTCCAACTGAGATCAACTCGTTCGGTTATAACTATGACGAAACAAAATTTTCAAAACTCAAAAAGACACATTTTTGATTGGTTTTTTTCAAAAGATCTTGTACAACTAGTGTTACTAACCCTATAGGAACAAAAAAATGACAACTTTAAGGTTTTTAAGCAAAAAAAAAATTAAATCAAGATTTTGCTCTTTGTAAAGGTTTTGAACACAAATCAAAAGACAAACACAAAATCTAAACACACCACTCCATGGCTCTTGATACCAATTAAAGAATACTAGTAATCTTTAATGATATGCAAGAACTAGAGAGGTAAGTGGGTTGGAAAGTTTTTAGAGAAAGAAAGTAATATTGAATATTAGTATGTGTAAAAATGTTGAAGTTTCGGCTAGTGCAAATGGAGGGTACCAGGCAACTGATTCAACAAATGAAATTTTAAAACTAATTTTTCAAAATAGAAGTGAGTTTGTCCAAGTAACTAGGAAAACATTATCTAGTGCTACTGTAGGAAATGTCAAACAAATACCGGCCTTAAAACTTGGTCAAGGGTTGGAAAAATCAAAATCCAAACACGACCCAAAATGCCCCTTAGGAGACCAAATACATTATACCCTAAGAGCGACTACCATCAAGTAGGTTGGACCTATTCATCACAACCTTATATGAACCAACTAAACGGTATGTTTAACGCTAACGGACCCATGAGATATTGGGAACCAAACGCTTGAGTTCTTTTGATTTTATGTACGTCTAAAGGTTAAATTAGAACCAGATGAATGGATTAAGGATAGTGGTTATTCAAGGCATTTGGCGGGTAACAAGGATCTCTTCTTAACCTATGAAGTCATAAATGGAGGTAACGTGTGTGACAACTGTGCTTTGAGTAGGTTAGTCAACTGTTACCATTGACTTGAGTTTTATTATGAGTTATAGTAATTATGTGGTTATGTGATCTTATGTGAGTTGGTTACCAATCAATTAAGCGTGATCGTCTCATGGTGATTGAAGTTATGGTTGTTATGGATATTTCATTTTGTTCACATTTTTAGTGACAATGAAATGATGGTATAATTTTATGTGTGTACGTATTTTATGTATACGTATTATGTATTTACGTATTTAAATAATAGGAGTTCGTGTGAGTAGAAAATTTAGGTTAGAAATTTAGTTTGATGGATTTTAGTAGTAATAGGTTAGGAAAAAATAAAATTTGTTTAGAAATGAATTAAATTTATAGTTATTTAATTTAGTTTTAATTTAAAAGGTTTTATAAAATAAAAGGTTTTATAAAAATATCAGTTTTTGTGTAAATAAACAAATAAAATAAAAGGGTGTTTAGCTGATCGGTGGAGAAAGAAAAGGGAAAAAAAGTTTGAATGAAATACAAATTTGTTTTTGATAAGGATTAAAATTTGTAGGGTTTTCTTATATAAACAAAAAAAAAATCCCTTTTTCCTTCTCTTGTTTTCTTGGCCGGTCGAACATCAAAGAAAAGACAAAAAAAGTTTTTTTTATTTAAGATCCAAGTGGTGGTTCGTGTTAACTAATCGAAGGTTTTAAGTATGTTCATAAACTGAAATTGTTTTAATTTTCTTTTTAATTCATGTAACAATAAAGTGATGGATATATTAGGGTTTCATAAAATCTGTAAATTAATGATGTTAAACCTAATTAGAAGTGTTTAAGGTTTAATTAGAATCATATTGATGTATTCGATTAGAGTTAGAACGCGATTGAATTAAATTTAGGGTTGAGCAGAATTTTGGGTCATCTTGTTCGAATGTTATCTCATGATCGGTAACGAGATTTAATCTTATGTCTATTGATAAGTTCAGAGAGTATAGTTTCTAAAAAGTCCGGCCCCGAAAGGTTTTGAGGTCGGAAAGTTTGTCAAATAATTTTCACAAGAAAAGTTGTCAAAATAGTAAATTAGGGTCAGATTTGAGTCTGATTTCGGGGAGTAAAACCCCTACATAAAATTCAAATTAGGGTTAGTCAAAAATCATGAGTCATATTTTAGGTGTCTATTAACTCCAGTTATAAGGGCTAGCGATAAAACATTTGCTAAGTATTTTTAAGGATGTCAAACGTTTTGGTGTGCGTTCAGATCCGAATCTGAGTACTTTGTAATGATGAATTTTTATAAAATAGTTCCACTTAGTATTATTTTTTTCTAAAAAATCACAGTAGCTCACAACTCATTGGGGAGCTATGGGATGTATGGAGAACCATCAATTAGGTGTTTTAGTATTTTATTTGGTCATGAAGTGACTATAAATTTCTGTCCAAAAACTAAAAGATTAGAAGTTAATGGAAAAGGATATATAGATTAGAAAATGAATAGAGAGATGTATATAAAGGATAAGAAACTTAGTGAAGGTTTAGAAGGTCCATCATATGATTGGTTACATTGGCTTGGGGCATTTAGCCTAACTGAGTGTAACTTTGTTTTTGTTGTGTTTAGGATTATGCCGCAAGATGTTGTCAAGTAACCCCCCCCACCCCCCCCCGAGCATCAGGTGAGTTTCATAGTCTCATTTTACTATGTTTTCTTAGGATGGAAATGATTCAAAATATGTTTTGAAATGTTTTAATTACTGTGATTGTGTGGTTTTAATTGACGCATGGACTTTTATGTAGCTATTATATGTTTATGTGTTGCATGTCGTATGATGTTGTATTGGTTTCGCCTACTTTGTGGGTATGACATCCATGGAGCGTGATCGTCTCCTTGTGATTGAGTTTGGATTTGGTTTTTGCCTACTCCGTGTGGGTATGATATTGTGTAGATACGGTACCAAGAGTCTGAGATCGGGGATAGCATTCCTCTCCATGACTATATGATGAATTTTGTGGTTTGGATCGGGGGACACGTTCCGTCCCAATGGTGATTGTTAGTTGAATGCATGTTAGCATGTATAATAGCCAGCTAAATTGTCCTGTCGTGTTTTGTTTTTTTTATAATCACAGTAATTGATTTAAATCTTGTATTGGTGTCATAAAACCTATGACTCTCACCAACCTTTGTGTTGACGTTTTAAGCATCATTTCTAGGTGAGCGTTATGAAGGTGTTGAAGTTAATAAAAGTGGCTAGAGAGACCGTTAGGATGACATTGGGAGTTCTCATTTGATTTTATTTCATAATTGTTTGCATGAATTCTTGAATGTTATCAGGTTTGATAGGGTTGTGATTCATTGTCTTTGTATTGATGAGACCCCTTTTTCATTAATACAATATGCCGTACTTTTGTTTTCGGTATTGTCATGACATATCATGTCTTTTATATTTAGTTATGCATGTAGTGATTCTATATTGTTGACACCATTGTGTTGTGATGATATCCATAATGTTACACCTCGTATTTCCGCCTTGGCGGGGTGTGACAGATTGGTATCAGAGCCTTTAGTTATAGAGAAGTAGGTAGTTTGGCCTAGACTATAACCTAAGAGACCCTCATATAGTTGCATTTTAGGGTTTAAGTGTATATGTACGTATCTACTATATTTTTTCACTACTTAAAAAGCTTTGATTTTTCCTATTTTTGCAATACTGCTATATAATATAATATATGTATATATACTTTTCATTATGGGGATCTAATAGTATATACCCTTCTTTGTGTTATTTTAGTCATGTCTCCTCCAGCTCGTGCGTCACGTGCTAAGTTTCATTGCGGAATCGCCTTCGCAACTGGACGCAAGCGTTTTACTGATCTAGAGACGAAGCTTAGGATGAAGCATACGAACCGTAGAGTCCGAATACCAAAAGGACTGTATCCGCGCCGAATTGAAGAGAAGTTGACTAAGAAACAAGTAGGAGGAGAATGGATCATAGAGAGGGAGATGACGATGATTTCAAAAGATGGTACAATCTCTAAATTCCCTGAATACCACTCATCTAAAGAAGAAGAACCAACTGAACAACCTAGAGATTTAAATAAGTATGGATTTATTGATCACCCAGAGCTTCAAAGGAATGAATTTGCTCCGCATCGACTACCCCAACGAGAAGGCAACATGAATGGTTAGTTGATTGAGGATGAGGATGAGCCTCTAGAGCATGAAGCATCGGATAAGGAGGAAGACTCGGATCTTGAGTCCACCGCAAGTAGTAAGCCTATGTTGAAGAAGACAACTAAAGCTATTCTCGACCGCATGTTCCGTAACTGTCCGTATTGTCCTAAGTGATTGATATGTTTTAGTTTGTTTTCTTTTCCTTTCGACGTTTGAAGCCATGTTAAGAATGTTATTTTCAACTCTTAGATTTTGAGTATTTTAATATAAATAAAAGTGATTATTAGGGTTATTCCCTTGTGTGATTTGTTGTTTTCGTTTTAATTAGGTGCTATGTGGTGTGTTTATTTCATGAAGTGTCGTCATAGGAGGGAGTACAACTGTGAAAGGGGGCATCTATAATTATGGTGGCCAACATAATTATACATGCGCCACAACACAGGTGGACTTGCAAGTATGATTACATGGATTATTGTTGATGCGTTGTATGTATGTATATGGTTATCAAAGAGTATGATAAGATCATGATTCTTATTATATCGTCTAATGTATATAAATTTTATCTCATATAGAAAATGGCTCCATCACGTCGAAGCAGTAACAACAACAACAACGAGGAGAACCTTGACATTGCTGCTATCATCGCGCAACAATTGCAAACCATTCTTCCTCAGATTGTCACCCAAGTGACTAACAACGTGAACAATGCTAATGGCGGAAATGGTGGGAACAATGAATGTACTTTCAAGACATTCCAAGCATGTAATCCCAAAGAGTATAATGGAAAAGGAGGTGCGATAACACTTACTCGATGGATCGAGAAAATGGAAAATGTGATCGACAATAGTGGGTATGCTGAGAATCAGAAGGTGAAGTATGCTGCTAGCTCACTTATGAACAAAGCTTTGACTTGGTGGAACACCCAACTTCAAGCAAGAGGACGTGAGGTTGCAATGGGCATGTCATGGAATGATTTTAAGGCATTGCTTGTCGAAGAATTCTGCCAAAGCAATGAAATGGAGAATTTGGAGAATGAGTTCTGGAATCATAAGATGGTGGGAGCCAATCATGCAGCCTACACAGATCGGTTTCATGAGTTGGCCAAGCTAGTTCCGCATCTAGTTACTCCTGAGTCATCACGCATCAAGTGGTACGTAGCTGGTATGGCTTCTGAGATTCGAGGAATGCTTCGAGCAACCCAACCAACTAAAATTCAGAATGAAATACTTAGGGATGGAATACTTACCGACGAGGCAGTCAACTGCGGTACTTCGACGAAGGGTAATGAGAAAAGGAAGGTAGTGGAAGAGACTAGTAAGTCAGCAGGATCATGGAAAGAGAATAAGAAGGAAAAAGTGGGAACAGGGTTTGTGGCGACAACCCCTCTTAGAAACGAGTTTGTGGGATCCAATCCAAGGTGCACCAAGTGTTATACCCATCATCCCAAAAATGGATATTGCAGATTGTGTTTCAACTGTCAGAAACTGGGTCATTTTGCTAAAGATTGTCGGGCACCGTTTAGACCAGTGGCTCCGGTGAGTGATGTTATGATGGGAAACAATCCGAGGTTGTGTTATGAATGTGGTATCCTGATCACTTTCGTAATAATTGTCCTAAAATGTACTGAGCACCTGGTCAAGCAGGAAATCAGTTGGCTTTGGATGGCAGCCGTAACACCCGAAGCAATGGAAACCAAGTTAGTGGAAGGGCTTTTAATGTGAATATAAATGCAATGGAGGCTGTTCAGGATCCTAACGTTATGACGGGTACTTTTTCTTTGAACGATCACTTTGTTACAGTACTTTTTTATTCTGGAGCTGATTTTAGTTTCATTTCTACTGAGTTTGCGCCCTTGCTTAATGTGAAATCCAGTATTGTGAATCATGGTTATGTGATCGAGGTAGCAGATGGTAAGAAGGTAGAAGTATATAGTATTATTCGTGACTGTAAACTAGAACTAGGAAGTTCCTTATTCAGCATAAATTTGATACCTTTAGGTCATGGAAGTTTTGATGTGATTGTGGGGATGGACTGGTTGTCCCAGAATAAGGCTGTGATAGTGTGTCATGAGAAGGTGGTTGAAATACCGTTGGAAGAGGGTAGAACACTTAGGGTTCCTGGAGAACGAGCTGTAGGTATCGCCAAAGCCTTAAAGAACGCGAAGGTAGATGAACCAAAATTGGGTGATATTTCTGTAGTGCAAGATTTTAAAGATGTGTTTCCAGAAGACTTGTCGGGATTACCACCACAACAGCAAGTTGAGTTTCGCATAGACTTAGTCCCTGGAGCGACGCCGGTTGCGAAGTCTCCATATCGTCTAGCGCCTTCGGAAATGCAAGAATTGTCTGGGCAACTTCAGGAATTGCAAGACAAGGGTTTCATTTAACCAAGTCATTCTCTGTGGGGAGCACCAATGTTATTCGTCAGAAAGAAAGATGCCTCGCTTCGCATATGTATTGATTATAGGGAGTTGAATAAGCTGACGATTAAGAATCGCGATCCTCTACCGAGAATTGATGATTTATTCAACCAGTTACAAGGATCACGTTATTTCTCCAAGATAGATCTTAGGTCTGGTTATCACCAGCTTCGATAACATGAGGATGATATTCCACAGACCGCATTTCGAATTAGAAACGAGCATTTTGAGTTTACGGTTATGCCTTTTGGGTTAACCAATGCACCTGCAGTCTTTATGGATTTGATAAATCGGGTTTGCAAACCATATTTAGATAAGTTTGTAATCGTATTCATTGATGACATTTTGATCTACTCGATGACCAAGGAGGATCATAAGGTTCATTTGGGTTTGGTGTTGGAATTGTTGAGGAAGGAGAAGTTGTATGCTAAATTCTCCAAGTGTGAGTTCTGGTTGCAAGAGGTGCATTTTCTTGGTCACGTTGTCAACCAGAATGGTATTCATGTGGACCCAAGCAAGATAGAAGTAGTAAAGAATTTGAAGACTCCTATAACACCTTCTGAGATACGATCATTTTTGGGGTTAGCCGGTTACTATCGACGCTTTATTGCAAACTTATCTAAGATTGCTAAACCTCTTACTTCGTTAACTCAGAAAAACAAAAAGTATGTATAGGGCGTGGAACAGGAAGAGGCCTTTCAGACTTTGAAGAGTAAATTATGTGATGCACCGATATTGTCACCACCTGATGGGGTTGAAGATAACGTAGTCTACTGTGATGCATCGAATCAGGGATTTGGTTGTGTACTCATGCAAAGGGGTAAAGTGATTGCATATGCATCAAGACAGCTAAAAATCCATGAGAAGAACTATACGACGCACGACTTGGAATTGGGAGCAGTTGTGTTTGCTTTTAAGACTTGGAGGCATTATTTGTATGGTACGAAGAGTGTCATCTACATGGATCACAAAAGCCTTCAACACATATTTGACCAAAAAGAGTTAAATATGCGTCAGAGGAGGTATATCAAGTTATTTAGTGACTACGAGTGTAAGATTCGCTACCATCCGGGAAAGGTGAACATGGTGGCTGATGCGTTGAGTAGAAAGGAACGTGTGAAACCTAGACATGTAAGAGCGATGGCTATGACTATTCAGCCTAGAGTGAGAGGAATGATCCTAGCGGCTTATAGTGAGGCGTACAAGCAAGAGAATGTACTTGCAAAAAGCCTACATGGTTTAGCTTAACAGATGGAAAGGAAGGAGGACTACAGTTTGTATTTTATGGACCGTATATGGGTTCCTTTAGTAGGAGGTGTAAGAACGATGATCATGGATGAGGCTCATAGGTCTAAGTACTATGTGCATCCTGGAGCTGATAAGATGTACCATGATCTTCGCGATATGTACTAGTGGCCGGGAATGAAGAAGGATATTGATACCTATATTAGCAAATGTTTAACTTGTTCAAAGGTAAAGGCAGAGCATCAAAGGCCTTCGAGTTTATTGCAACAACCCGAAATACTGGAATGGAAGTGGGATAAGATCACTATAGATTTTATCACCAAGTTACCTAGGTCAAAGAGTGGGCATGACATGATTTGGGTAATAGTCGATAGACTGACCAAGTCGGCTCATTTTCTGGCAATTCGAGAGGGCTATAGTACGGAGAGATTGGCAAAGATATACATCGATGAAATAGTCGTACGACATGGAGTTCTCGTATTGATTATTTACATCACATTGCTGGCAAACAGTGCAGAAGGCTTTGGACGCGATTGGATAAGAGTACGGCTTATCATCCTCAAACGGATGAACAAAGTGAGTGTACGATTCAGACCTTGGAGGATGTTTAGGGCGTGTGTGATCGATTTTGGTGGCAGCTGGGATGTTCACCTACCTTTGGCTGAATTCTCCTACAACAATAGCTATCATTCGAGCATACGGTGTGCTCCGTTCGAAGCTTTGTATGGAAGGAAATGTAGGTCACCTGTTTTATGGGCTGAGATTGGAGAAAGTAGTTTGATTGGGCCCGAGTGGGTGCAAGAAACGACTGATAAAGTTGTGTTAATAAAAGAGAAGCTCAAAGCGGTGTGCGACCGTCAAAAGAGATATGCTGACAATAGGCGCAAACCGTTAGATTTTGAGGTGGGAGATCGTGTGATGTTAAATCTCGGGACGAGATTTTCTAAAGGAGGGGATACTATGACACCCGTGATTTGAGCAGGTTAGTCATACCGTTAGAGTTGGCTAAGTATTATGTGTGCTTATTTCGTGCTCTATGTGGCTTTGTTTGTATGTATAGTAATCAACTTGAGATGCGTGTTCATCTCATTTTTGATTAAGTATGAAGTATTTGTTCAGTATTTCCATTTTTGTTCACGTGTAGTGATAATGGAAATGAGTGGCGTTTATGAGTGCGTTGCTTCGTTAATATGTGGATGTCTAAGCGTTGGATTAATGTGGGAAGTATGTCATATGGGAAGTGAATTGGTTTTGTGAAATATGAGAGTTAGTGGTGAACTTTCTAAAAATAGAAAGTATGTTGGTGAAATGAAAATTATAAATAGAAAGTTTAGTATGAAGTTTTTATGTAAAAAGGTTTACCAAATTGACATATGTTTTTGTAGAAAATTAAGGTAATGCATATAATGATATAATTAATAATAATAATAAAAAATAATAAAATAATAAAAAGAAGAGTAATCGGGAAAAGAGAAAAAAAAGGGAACAAAGTTTATTCCTAGTAAAACTCTAATTAGGAAAATTATCTTCACAATATATATCAATTAATAAAAACCCTAAAAACTATTTTCCTCCCCCCTTGTGTGTCATTCGGCCGATCAAAGAAGAAAAATCGAAAAATGGCCCATATGGTGAAACATGCACCCATCGAGGGTTTGAATGATGCTATAGTTGTTTCACGATCAATGCTAACAATTTCGAGCTTAAGCAATACTTTAATCAATCTTGGCAAAGCAACAAATGTAAGCGTAGACAAGATCCCCACAATAACCTTCGATTTTTTAATCAAGGTCACTTAAACGTTCTAGACATCCGAATAGTTGACGAAACACTTGCAGGTGAGCGATTGCTTTTCCCTTTTTCTTAGACGGTGAAGCCCGAGATTGTTAGACATAAGAACCACCAGATCAATTCTCACTTGGGCGACCCTTGTCTTCAAAATTCAATAAAACCACATACTTCCCACCTTCAAAAACCACTTACTATCGGAATGAGATCATTACTTTTTATCAAAAACCAAACGAAGCCTTTCAACGAAGCATGGGAACGTTTTAAAGGACTCCTTCATTAAAGTCCCTCACCATGCTTTTCTGAAAACTCA
Source organism: Tanacetum coccineum (assembly GCA_026074375.1). NCBI lineage: Eukaryota > Viridiplantae > Streptophyta > Magnoliopsida > Asterales > Asteraceae > Tanacetum > Tanacetum coccineum. Next base: position 19,414 of record BQNB010056972.1, read on the forward strand.
CAAACTTGATTCTTTTACAACTCTTTGAATTCAAACGATCAAGATGCCTTAGATTCTGCAGCAGGTGGAATTCTTGGACAGATGCCTCAAGAAGGTTTAGCGATTATTGAAAGCAAGTCAAAAGTTCGTTACTCAAGAAGTCGTGCTAATGATTCAAGAGTGAGTACGGATGCTCCTCTTTCTAATTCTTCACCTTCCAATAATTCTTTCGATATGCAACAAATAGCCGCTTCTCTAGAGGATAAGATGACTATCAAGATGAACAAAATGTTGAATGAAATGAAAGCCTTAGTTGTTACTACTCCTGCACAGTCAAGCAGTTGTAGATGTGCTGTGTAACTTGTGGATCAAATCAAAATTTTAACTTTGTTTCGTTAACTCGAGGTTGGGAAACGATTAGTTCCTGTTTTTCAGAAACATCCAACATTTTAATCAAACGCAGCCATTGGTAATTTTCTCCAAAGAAACCAACCTTCCAATTTGGCAAGTCAAATGAGACCACGGGTGGGGTTTCAATCATAACGAATGTCCAAACCAACCAAAACCAGTTGTCTAGGGACCAATTCTATTGTCAACCAAAAAGTGGAGGAAATTACTAACCAAAAACGTCCAAACAACCAAAACTCCAAAATCCAGTTTATCAAGATCCACCAATATCAAACACCCCAACAATTAGACCACAAATCAATCAAGTTTTTAATATCAACCTCAACAAATAGTGTTTTGAAAAACAAGATTTTGAAAAATTACGTCAAAGCATAATAACCGATGCGGTGTTGAAAATGTTCAAAATCAAGGTCAAAATTTGCGAATCAAATTGCTAATGTTACAAGTTTGTTGACAAAGTCTTATGTGATAATTTCAAAAAATTCAGCCTTACTTCAAATTCAGGAACTCTTCCTCGTCAAAACCCGTAACAACCCCTCGTCAGCTAATTAATGCTATCACCAAAAGGAGCGGGGTTAAGGCTTGGGAAGAACCTTCGATTTCTCTTGTTCCTTAAACCACGATTGTTTCAAAACTCAAAAAGAACCGAACAAAACCGGGACGTCACGTGAAAAAAGTGCAAAACCCAAATTTGGAAAATACCGCACATGTCCCATCTCCGGGGGAAGAAGATTCAATTTTCATTGAAGTTCCAAAACCAAAAGCCAAAGAAAACGTTATATTGACCTAATCGATTCGTTATCCATCCTAAACTTCATTATCCTGATAGATGTAAGTTTGAGAAACACGATAACCAATGTGCTTCAATAGGCCTGGTTTTTGAAATGTTCAAGCAACTACGTTTTTGAGATTGGTTGAAAGATCTCTTGTTGAAAGCCAAGTTTAACAATGGTTAAGTTCGTTGCTAAGAACAAAGAGAAGCTTGAGGAAATCGCTATCACAACTGTTGATATGCTGAATGTTCCGCTATTCACTCCTGAACTAAGTTCCCCGAGAATCGGGATCAGGAAAATTTCTTATCCCATGGCTTTACAAGAAACTCAAATAAGGGACTTAGTGATTTAGCCGATTCAGGTGCTAGATTTTCTTTTACCTTATTCTATCTACAAGAAACTTGAGCTTGAAGCTTTGACTCCTACTCGATATGACACTAGAGCTTGCCAATAGTTCCATTTCTCACCCGATGGGCATAAGCGGTGGATGGTTGTAGAGTAGAGTTGATGGTTTCACTTTTCTTGCGGATTTTGTGGTGGTTAATTTTGAACCGACCGAGCTGGCCTATTATATCTAGGAGACCCTTCCTTCGCAACCGCAAAAGCTTCATTGATCTGTATGAAGAGGAAATTGATTGATAAGAGTAGGAAAGAGGAACTGTTTACTTTGCCGATAAATCTGAGAAAGGAAAAACAAGGACAAAGAATTTTGTTCATGCCATTTTGTTATCGATTTTCAAAAGATGATCCGTTTTGTGGCAGAGTACCACTACTCCTTTCTGTTGATCTCTCCCAAGTTCTTCTCCAGGGATGACTAGTGATAATTTTGTGAGTTCATCGATGAATTAGCTCCTCTTGATTCGTTTACCAACAAGGTTATGATGATTTCAAATCTTAAGGGAAGGCTTGCAGGAAGAGAATTTTAAAGAAAATGTCGAGTAAAAAAATTCCAAGTTTCCGATGAGCAGTCTTTCTCAACCCTCTCTATCGACACAGGTTGAGTGTTTTGATACTGAAGACGATAATGATCGAGATCGATGAGTTTTTCTAGCTATTAGAAGGATCTTCTAACTGGAGGAAAGGATATTTTGATTTCAGAAGGGATACTAGCTTTTCTTGATTATCTACTTAGTGATGATGATTCATAATCTCGATTCAATAGTAAACCTCCTGATTCATAAGCCAGATCAGTATGAATCTTCAATTACTTTTTATCCAAGGAGTGATCCTCGTCACAGGCGTTCGCCGTGTGATCCTTTAACATTCCTGCGGAGAAATGATCGTGAATTTAAGGAATATCTTTGTTCTTATGACAGATGCTTAAATGAAAAATTTCAATCTGTCACAGGGAAATGTTTCATCAAAATTCAGTTAACGAGTCTCTTCCCATATCTCTTTCCCGTTGAGATTGTGAGCCCTCCTCTCAAGAAGAGATTGTTATTCTCCTTGGTCAGATGATTTAATCCGCTGTTGGTGAAGATGGGATTGAAGTTGAAGTTATGAGTCACCTTAACTTGATCACCAAAATGATCGTCAATTCTCGACCTCCACCAGAAGTTACATCCGGTTATTGAGATATATTTGAACCCATTGCGGGTTATTTGTGATAATCAAAGAGTGTTTTAAGATGTTTCTAAATCTCATGATTTCTATGACCGTATTCTAACCACCTTGTTTTAGATTTTCAATTCATTTCCTCAATTGTCTCCTTCGAGATGATAGACCACATTTTCGAACCCGGCATCTCCTTTAGAGCGGTTGGCTCCTCCTTCGGGATGGAATTTTCATTTCCTTTAATGTTTTCCAAACTTTTATGTAAGTACCGTTTGTGATATCTTTTCCATTTTGCTTCATTAAGGACAATCTTAACTTCAGGGTTCGAGTACGAGCATGCGACTCGGTAATCAACAAACAAAGCGGGCGTCGTGGGTGTCACCATTGATTATCCTTTTCTTTCTATTTTATTTTCTTTATATTTAAATTTCTCTAACCTCTAATGTGTCTGTGTTGTTGAGGGGACCATCCTCTTGTTTCTCGGTGTTTGTTGTCTGGTTGTGATTGGCAGGATTACCAATCATTTAAGAAAAATACTCTCGTGTCCGATGCCTCATTCCGGTGCACTCGAGTTTCTCATCCTTTGCTGTGAAATTAGTTGGGGGAGATCACATATCATTTTATCATTATCAATTAACGATTATCCTTTGTCTTACTTTAATAATACGGCTTAGATTTTCGGTAGGAACCGTTTTAAAACATTGCAGGAAAATGTGTTCTTTTTAGTTTGGGTGAGGAATCTATCGATTTGATTGTGCTTGCTTATTGTGTTTCTCACGTACCCGGTTCTCCCACAAAATAGCAAAAATTTTAAATATTTCATCTAAAAAAAAAAATATATATATAAATAATAAGACAAAAAATGTAGGTTTTCCGCTGGTAAGAATAAGAAGTGATTTTTGACCCGATCGTACGTGTAGTGTTCTAGCTTTTTCTTAACAATTAATGATGATAGTTTATGCTGAGTCTCATTATAGACTTTAAACATGTAGACTTGAATCGTTAGTTATTAGTAATGAAGCTTGTGCTAATTCTCAAGTAGATTTTAAATTATGCCAACAGTTGGATTTTATAAGGCTAAGTTTTGCAAATTCTTTTGTGAAGAAACAAGAAATGATAGTAGTTATTTATAAGTCATGATATTAAACGTAGATTAGTTGGTTTTTTTCAAAGCTCAGATGTTATTTCTTGTGGCTTTTTCTTCCATTAGTTTGTTTTCACCTATATAATAAATGTTTGAATAAATAGAGTTGTATGGTTTTTGTGCTTATTTATTAAGCTATAGAAGTTTTCTTTAGTTTCCTTTGTGATTAGGATGAGTACCATCAGAATAACTTAAATTTGGCTAAAAATCAAAAAAATTTAATAAATAAGTATCTTTGCCAGAGTACTTCATCGTGTCGGAGGCCGTGGGCCGTTGTTGGAGGTTTTCATATAAGGTAGAGTCTGGTGTTTCATAATAAGTAGAATACTATTGTCGACTCGCTATCGATGTGGCTTCGAGATAAAAGGCAACGTTTTTTACTTATATAATCCGAAGGTCGAAATTATGTTTGTACTGTGTCGGATGGCGTGGTCAGATGGTGTAGCCTACTAAGGACTGTGGTTAATAATGTTGCTTAATTTTTGTCTTGTTTTTGCCTTAAAGAGCCTAAGGGATATATGTTGCAAATTGAGATGGGTCAATTCATTCTTAAAGAGCCTTCGGGTTATGAAAGAAATGATGCCTACTCTATGTAGCCTATATAAAGCCAAATTTTAGTTGCTCGATGTGGACTATATTCTTGATTGCATTTGATCTTTTGAAAAGGGCTAGGAGCTAATTATTGCGTTCTTTACCATTACACTTTATTTCTGGAATTAATAAGTATCGAAACAAAAGTCTTAAAGAGCCTTCGGGTATATGACTTAAGTAAAATCCTGAGATACAAAGTAGATTTGCGGGAGGAAAAGTAATACACAATTAATTATTTATGAGTAGTGTTAGTGTCATGACTTGTAATTAACAATGATCTTGTTTTTAGCCTTAGCATGGGAAAAAGTGAAAAATCGGGGAAGAGAAGTTTCTTTTAGTACGTTAATGTGCTTTTTGTTCTATGATCCTAAAAGTTAAATGGTAATGAATAATTTGCATTATGTCAACACAAATAAATTGTAGTTAGGTAGGATAGTTAATAATCCAGAAAAATCATAAGAAGGAGAAAAATTTAGAAAAAGGGATAGTCGTAGTGTTTTATAACTTGTGATCTCTCTCAAACAAAACTCTTTGCTACTTTTCAAAGGTTTTTTAGTTTGGGGATTTTCGAGGTATTTGGTTATAAGGAATGTGATATTGAGTGAGACACAACCAATCGTTTAGTTTGGGGAATTTTGATAAGTGTTAGAGTACATATCTATTTATGCTTAAAAAGACCCAAATAAACCCAAAAAGGATCAAAGATGGCAAAAATATGCTTGTATCTGAGTTTATGTGTGCAGGTATGGATATGTCAAATATTGCAAGAAATCAGTCAAAAACGAACACGAGAACGGATGAGTGATCATGAGATAAAGAAATCAATGCCGAAGCCAGAAGATCATGCTCAGCCTTCTACAGTCAACTGCAGCTAAACACATTCACCAAACCCAATTCCATTTTGTTTTATAAAAATTCCAAGGTTAACTTTGCAAATTAAGGTAGTTAAATTATAGCTTGAATTGTGCTTGCCAACACAAGGGCCAGATATGTTATTCCAAAGTTTCAAAAGGGCGCGGGTCAATGAACCGGGTCAAACTACCCGTGGACTCACCTTTCAGCCAATCATAATCAAACCCCCAACCCGATTACCCACAATTAACCCGAACCCTTAACCCGACCAACCCGGTTACACTTATAACTCATTTACAGTTACTGTGCCCCATTTACCCCCAAATGCGATCAACACTCACTCACACACACATGAACACACCAAGAACACCCATGAACCCTAGTTCGTCTACCCACTACATCCCCACACTCATTCAACCATAGGGTTTTAATAACCCTCTCATATAACCTATAACCATACTATCACTATCATCTTAAACCCCAACCATTCCACCTGGCAAAATGAAAAGAAACGATTGAGGATGTGACGTGATGGAGTGTTTAACACTCACATAAATCAGAACACATATGTCCACGTCATCGATCCAGGTTTATACACATCTTTAATCCAACGATTGAAATGACATATCAAGGAGAGAGAAGAGATGGAGGGTCAAGATGAAGATGAAGAAGGATCTAGAGATGTGGCAAAGAGCTCAGGCTTCGGGGTTAAAAACCCCCTCATTCCTGCATAGAGAATTTTTAGTGTTATTTGTCAGTTTTATTTAGTAGTTTAATTGTTTTCGATTCAGTATTGAGTAGTTTTTTCAATTTCATTCGTATTGTAAACTTTATTTCAGTTTTTAATAAAAGTAATATTTCACATTAATTCGTGTCTTCATTTAAATTCTGTCGAAGAATTTGTGTTTGTGTTTAATGATGAAGGCTTGATACCTATTGGAATTGGATGGCTGCTATGGTATCAAGGGTGTATGTTTGCTGGGGGTCGATTTATAGGGCTTGATTAGGATGTATGTTTATTGAGTTTGGGCTACTGTGAATATAGATCCATAAGCCCCACTTAGCTTATTGTTGCTTTCCTGTTCATGCTGGAAAGCCAAGGTACACTTAATCTCTTAAGCTTACTCAGTTTCAATCTAGTTTTAATATATGTACTTTACTTTTATGCTTTTGAATTCTGTTGAATGGTAGTCAAATAAGCTGTTTGGATTAGCTAAAAAGTTTGAATAAGCACATTTTATTGAGTAGTAAAAATCTGTCATATGCCTTTTATTTTGCTTTGTTCATTAGTTTGAGAGGTAGAAAACTAAGCTGTAGAAGCTTATCAGCCTTAATAAGCTTATTCAGCTTATTACAAATAAGCTAGAGATTAAGTTTTATAAAAGTTGTTCTAAAAAGTTAGTTAATAAATCAAAATGGATGCTGGTTGCTAGTTGTTAGATGCTTCAGGGACCTGTTCTGCACTTTTTCATAATTTCAGTTAGTTTAAAAGTTACACAGTTAGTCCTTGTTAAATGCGCAGTTAGTCCTTAGATAATCACATAGTTAGTCCTTTGTTAGTTTAAGTGTTAGTCTAGTTAGTCCCAAGTTCAGGGGGCCTTTCTGCCGTTTAGTGAAATTTGTGTTTTCGTATAAAAATCTAATTTACCCGCCTACTTACGACTAGGTTTTGTGTTTCTTTCAATCCTTGTGTTTTGGCAGATTTAATTTTAGAATAATAAAAATAGTTTTTATAAATAATAAATTAATTTTTTTTAAGTTTAGTATACTTAAAATTAGTTTTAAATTTACTCATTTAAAAATTAGGGTTTTGATAAAATTGAATTTTCTGCATATTTCCTTTTTAGAAAAAGTATTTTTATATAATTTTTTGTTTAAGTTTTATATTTTAAAAATTTAATTTGTCAAACCTTTAGTTTTTAATTTTCATATTTAACTTTAAATTTTCAATCTTTTAAATTATAAAAAATTGTAATAAAAAAAAAAAATTGTTTTTATCATCTTTTTAAGTAATTTAGAATTAATTCAGTTTAAAAGTATTTTTCTTAGTTTTTATCAAGTTAATTTCTATTTTGAATTTATATTAGATTATTAAATAGAATTTAATTCATAAAAAATCAAAAGCACTTAAAAATTTTTTTCTTTTTCCTAAATAAAATCTTTCTTTGAATTAATTAGGGTTTAGGAATCTAGTTTTCATTTTTAGATTTAAATTGCGATTTGTTATCTTAAATGTCGCATTTTATGTACTTTTCGGAATTAGTTTATTTGTTAATTAGTTGTTTAAAGTAGTTGCCTTTAATTTTAGTAGTTTTAATTAAATCAAAATAGCTTTTTCTTATTCAAATCAACCATTCCGAACGAGATCGAGGTTTCCAGAGCAACGAGTCAATTGGGGGTGGTACGCCGGGTGATCATACTTTGCCGGTTTAATATACGTATTTTATATATTTATCTTTGTGAGTGGGAATTGTCCAAGGATACTGGGATTTCTTAATTTTCTCTTATAAGTTATACTTATTTTACGTGTATGTAAAATTGCGAATCAGTACTTTTTAATTCTGGAGCTGATTTAAGTTTCATTTCTACTAAGTTTACGCCCTTGCTTAACGTGAAACCTAGTATTGTGAACCCTAGTTATGTGATAGAGGTAGCAGATGGTAAGAAGGTAGAAGTAGATAGTATTATTCGTGACTGTAAACCAGAACTAGGAAATTCCCTATTCAGCATAAATTTGATACCTTTAGGTCATGGAAGTTTCAATGTGATTGTGGGGATGGACTGTTGTCCCAGAATAAGGCTGTAATAGTGTGTCATGAGAAGGTGGTTGAAATACCATTGGAAGATGATAGAACACTTAGGGTTCATGGAGAACGAGCCGTAGGAATCGCCAAAGCCTTAAATAACGCGAAGGTAGATGAACCAAAATTGGGTGATATTTCTGTAGCGCGAGATTTTGAAGATGTGTTTCCAGAAGACTTGTCGGGATTACCACCACAATGGCAAGTTGAGTTTCACATAGACTTAGTCCCTGGAGCGACGCCAGTTGCGATGTCTCCATATCGTCTAGCGCCTTCGGAAATGCAAGAATTGTCTGGGCAGCTTTAGGAATTGCAAGACAAGGGTTTCATTCGACCAAGTCATTCTCTGTGGGGAGCACCAGTGTTATTCGTCAGGAAGAAAGATGGCTCGCTTCGCATGTGTATTGATTATAGGGAGTTGAATAAGCTGACGATTAAAAATCGCTATCCTCTACCGAGAATTGATGATTTATTCGACCAGTTACAAGGATCACGTTATTTCTCCAAGATAGATCTTAGCTCAGGTTATCACCAGCTCCGAGTACATGAGGATGATATTCTAAAGACCGCATTTCGAACGAGATACGGGCATTTTAAGTTTACGGTTATGCCTTTCGGGTTAACCAATGCACTTGCAGTCTTTATGGATTTGATGAATCGGGTTTGCAAACCATATTTAGATAAGTTTGTTATCGTATTCATTGATGACATTTTGATCTACTCGAAGACCAAGGAGGATCATGAGGTTCATTTGGGTTTGGTGTTGGAATTGTTGAGGAAGGAGAAGTTGTATGCTAAATTCTCCAAGTACGAGTTCTGGTTGCAAGAGGTGCATTTTCTTGGTCACATTGTCAACCAGAATGGTATTCATGTGGACCCAAGCAAGATAGAAGCAGTAAAGAATTGGAAGACTCCTACAACGCCTTCTGAGATTCGATCATTTTTGGGGTTAGCCGGTTACTACCGACGCTTTATTGCAAACTTCTCTAAGATTGCTAAACCTCTTACTTCGTTGACTCAGAAAAACAAAAAGTATGTATGGGGCGTGGAACAGGAAGAGGCCTTTCAGACTTTGAAGAGTAAATTGTGTGATGCACCGATATTGTCACTACCTGATGGGGTTGAAGATTTTGTGGTCTACTGTGATGCATCGAATCAGGGATTTGGTTGTGTACTCATGCAAAGGGGCAAAGTGATTGCCTATGCATCAAGACAGCTAAAAATCCACGAGAAGAATTATACGACACACGATCTAGAGTTGGTAGCGTGGTTCTTTGTTTTTGAAACTTGAAGACATTATTGAATGGTACAAAACGTGTCATTACCGATTAAAAAGTCTCACCAACACATATATATCGAAGGAGTTGAATATGCGTCAAAGGAGGTGGATCGAATTATTTAGTGATTATGAATGTGAAATTCGCTATCATCCGGGTAAAGTGAATGTGGTGGCTGATGCATTGAGTAGAAACCGGTACGGGTGAAACCTAAATTGATGCTAAGAGGGCAATGGCTACTGGACTATTCAATCTTGAGTTAAAAGGAATGCATGGCAGCGTTGGGTTGAGGCGTTCTCAATCAGGTGGAGAACGTATTTGCTGAAAGGTTACATGGTTTAGATCAGCAAGATGGAAAGGAAAGGAGACGAAAGTTTGTACTTTATGGATCAAATATGGGTTCTGTTAGTAGGAGGTGTGAGAACAAGTTAATTATGGATAGAGGTCATAAGTTCCAGGTATTTCGTAATCTTAGACGGTTAGATGTACTATGACCTTCGAGATATGTACTGGTGGCCGAGAATAAAGAGGGATATGGCTACCTATGTTAGCGAATGTTTAACTTGTGCAAAGGTGAAGGCTGAGCATCAAAGGCCTTCGGGCTTATTACAACAACCAGAGATACCTGAATGGAAGTGGGAAAGCATCACTATGGACTTCATCACAAAGTTACCTGGAACAAGGAATGGGCATGATGCGATATGGGTTGTAGTTGATAGATTGACCAAATCAACACATTTTCTGCCAATACGTAAAGATTATAGTACGGAGAAATTGGCGAGGTTGTACACCGATGAAATTTTCACGCGTCATGGAGTGCCTGTGTCGATTATTTCAGATCATGATGCACGGTTTACATCACGTCTCTGGAAAACATTTAAGAAAGCCTTAGGAATGCGATTGGATATGAGCATGGCTTATCACCCTCAGACAGATGGACAGAGTGAGCGTACAATTCAGACGCTGGAGGATATGTTAAGGCGTGTCGTGATAGGACTTTGGTTGGCATTTGGGGTATGTTCCACCTTCCTTTTTAGCTGAGTTCTCTTATTAAACAGTTATCACACTAGATCGATGTGCTCCATTCGATGCATATATGGAAGAAAATGTAGGTCACCGTGTTATGGGCTGAAATGGGAAAGGTAGTTCTGTTAGTTTGATTTGACCCGAATTGGTGCAGGAAACGACTGATAAAGTAGTGGTTATAAAAGAGAGGCTCCAAGCGGCGAGAGATCGTCAAAAGAGCTATGCTGACAATAGGCGCAAACCGTTGGAATTTGAGGTTTGAGATCGTGTGATGCTAAAGGTGTCGCCTTGGAAGGGCGTGGTTCGTTTTAGGAAGAAGGGTAAGTTAGCCCCGAGGTATGTAGGGCCATTTGATATTTTTGAAAGGATCGGTTCTGTAGCATATCGCTTAACGTTTCACGTGTCAAACCTAAAGAAGTGTTTGGCAGATGCTAGCCTGCATGTGCCATTGAATGAAATTAAGGTTGACAAAACTCTTCGTTTTGTTGAGGAACCTGTAGAGATTATAGACCGTGAAATTAAGAGTTTAAAACGTAGCAAAATATCACTTGTGAAGGTTCATTAGGATTCAAAGCGTGGTCCCGAGTTCACTTGGGAGCGCAAAGATTATATGAAGTCTAAGTATCCTCAGTTGTTTGTTGATCGTGCTGATGAGTCAGCTAGTTAAATCTCAGGACGAGATTTCTAAAAGGAGGGGTTACTGTGACAACCGTGATTTGAGCATGTTAGTTTATATCTTTGGATTCGGCTAAGAGTTCATTTTATGTGTTTAGGTGTGGTGCTATGTGATTTTATGTGTGTAAAGTGGATTAAGTAATGTGCGTAATATCATTTGGAGGTGTTTGTGCATCTCATTTTGTGTGTGTGTGTTTGTGTTTGGTGATGAGTATTCTATTTGTTCACGATTAGTGATAATGGAAAGGAATGGCGTATTGCATGCAATGCTACGTCAATAGTTGGATGATTTAGTGATAAGCGTTTATGAGTAATGTGGCATTTTAGAAATGAAAGAAGTGAGTGAAATATAGAAGTCTGTAGCAAACTTTCTAAAAATAGAAAGTGGTTTGGTGAAATGAAAGTTATTTTTAGAAAGATTAGTAAGTAGCGTTTAAATAAAAAGGTTTAATCAAATTAGCTTAGGTTTTTATAAAAACTTAAGGAAATGAAGTAAATTAGTTAATTAATAAATAAAAAAATATATAAAATATATATATAAGGGGGGCGTCCGGTTTAGGGTTTAAAAGAATTTTTTTTTTACAAAATTTATTTGAGTTGGGCTAGGACTTGAAGGAGATAAATATAAAATGAAACTTGGCCCATCCATTTTCCCCTCTTCTTGTTTCCGTATGATTGAGTTCCCAAAACCCTAAGGAAGATAAAAATTTTGATCAAGAAATCTAGGTGTTAGATTGTGTTAATTTAAGAAAGATCGTTAGGTATGTTCTTCTTCTTTGTTTATTCTTTTAATTCATGTAACATCATTTATGATGGATCTAAGGTTTGCATAAAATATAGAATATTAATGATTCTAGAATGATTAGGGCTTGATTAGGGTCATGATCATTCAATTGGTTAGGTTGGATTTGCGTTAAAAACTTGATTTAGGGTGAGCAGAATTTAGGGTTGTGTTCACGAGTGAATATCTCCTTGATGGTAATAGGTTTTTGAGTGTTTCTAGAATCTAAACAATAGCTCATTGAATGTACTTTCCAGAAAATCTGGTCTCGAAAGTTTTTAAGGTCGGGAAGTCATTCAAATGTTGGTTATACTAAAAGTTGTCAAAACAGTAAATACGGGTCAGATTTAGGTCATGTTTGTAAGGGTAAAACCCTAACTTAAAATTCGAATTGAGCTTAGCCCTTCTACAGTAGTTAAGTTCCATATGTATATAGAGAAAAACCATAAGGATACCTTCTAATTTTATGTCTATGTATGATTAATAAGTCCAAACTTTTTAGTGTGCAATCAGATCCAAATTATGACTGTTTTGAAGTTTGGATTTCTTAGAAGTACTTGTGCATGTAAATGGCTGTTGGAAATTCAAAGGTAGTTAATATACTCATAAATGAACATGGGTGATTTTTGGTATGAATTATGAGGGTCTTTAAGTAAGGGTTTTGGGTACGTAAAGAGACACTAAAATTATGCAATTCTGAGTTAATTGTAAGTAGCTAGTGTAAAGTGTTAATGAGATGGTTAAGGTTGGGCATGGTGTCGGGGTGACCCATGATAGTTAACTAAACCCTTATACATCCATCATATGTGTGTTACATGGACTAGAGCTTTTAGCTTGGTCGCGTGTAACCGTGTTTATTATTTGTATAGTTGCGTGTTAAAATTTGGAAGTTGTGGTTGTGCTTCAGGTGAGTTTCATAGCCCCTCTTTTCTTATGATTTATTGGGGTGGAAATGATGCAAAGTGTTTGGAAATGTTTTGATTATTGTGATAATGTGTTGTCAAAGATGCATGGACTATATGTGACTGTTGTATGTTGTGTGCTACATGTTTTGTGATATGATATTAAGAATTGTAAACTAAGTCAGGGGGGATCACCTGCTGGTATCCATGGCCTGTTTAGTGGAAGGTACTGTGGCCTAGCGGACAGGATGGTTACTTTGAGAGTATCCACGGTCGGAGCTAAGGGGGTAACCAAAGGGACCTTGGTACGATTGAGACGTCTTATGAATCGTTACTAGGAAATCATGTAATTGGATTGTATTGGATTGGATTGTATTGGATTGGTTGTGCATGTTAGCCTGTATGATAGTTCATTTATTGTCCTGCAATGTTTTCTTTATTATCACAGTAATGTGCAGTCTGGATTTTATAAATTAAAGGAATGTCAACTCAACAAAAGAGGAAGTTTTTCAAGGATGTAAAGCATTACTTTTGGGATGATCCCTATCTCTTTCAAACATGTGCGGATCAAATCATCCGTAGATGTGTGTTTGGCCAAGAAGCTCTTGAAATTCTCAAGGCTTGTCATGAAGGACCCACCGGGGGCCATCACGGCTCGGAAAGTATTTGATGCCAGTTTCTTTTGGCCTACGATTTATAAAGATGCTTACGAATTGATCAAATCTTGTGATGCATGTCAAAGACAAGGCAAAATCTCTCATCGTGATGAGATGCCTCAAAATGCAATCCAAGTTTGTGAGATTTTCGATGTATAGGGTATTGATTTTATGGGACCTTTTCCGTCGTCTAGAGGTAACAAATATATTCTAGCAGCCGTCGATTATATTTCTAAATGGGTTGAAGCAAAGGCGCTCCCCACTAATGATGCTAGAGTAGTTGTTAAGTTCTGAAAATCTTTTTTTTCCCGA
>BQNB010056973.1:0-38420 GCA_026074375.1 Tanacetum coccineum
TGATGTTTGTTCCTTCATTAAATGTATATGTGTTTAGGATTTTAGGATTTTAGTGATTAATTTCGAAAAATCCCCGTCTAATATATGTAAGTTTTGTTGACGGGGTATTCCCTAAGGATGAGGACCGCCGCATATATGTAAGTTTTGTTTCAAAACACACTTTAATGAATTATCAAGAAATAATGTAGCAGCCCGACTAATATATTTACTATCTTGTGTTTTTGTCACTACATATGAGGAGATGAAGAGGCTGGAGGCTACGGGTGAGTACACGGAGGATGAGATCAATCGGGTGAGTACACATTCCCGGCGTGGGTAGGATATTGCCATCACGGGCCACATCCAGGCCAAGTATGTCCGCCCCCGAAAAGTCGCTCAAGAGCATACATAAAAAGGTAGACTTTATGATGAGTCTTTTCAGAAGTGACTCCAAGTACTCAGATATGTTTAAGAAGTTTGAGTCGAGTGGTGCTAGCGGGAGTGGCGGGTGTGGTGATGACGAGGATAGTGACGATGATGAGGAGGGCGAGGATGAGAATGGCGACGACGAGAGGTAGTTGTGTTATATATTATTAGTATGCTACATTGGTACTTTAGGTTCATCTTGGCGACATTTAAACACTTGTTTTCCTATCCTATCATGTTGAATATTGACTTGTAAGCCTCGTTTATGACTAGGAAGCCTCGTTTTGTAGACTTATTCGGATTTTGAACGATTTAGCTTTATTATCTTTTGGTTTTGGTACAAGTTGTGATGTATTCGTATTGCGTTGATCCGTTTACTTTGTATTTGTGTTTTGGTACAAGTTGTGATGAGTCTATACAGGTTTTGATACAGGTTTGTTATTTGGTAAATTTTTTCCGAAAAAAATTCTAAAAAAAATCTGAAAAACGCCTGCTGTGCAGGCTGTATTAAAAAAAATGCAGACTTAAACTTGATTGTAAAATTTAAAAAAAACTGCTGGGGATAGTTCACAATTAAGTTAAGGTTTAATTAAGGGTCTTAAACACTTTAGCTTATCCAAAGATTCCCCCGCGACATGTCGTCGGGGAAAAATGTGCCACCGTGGCACTAGTTTCTTGACTGAAAAATGAGTGGGTCTCACCTTGTCGCTGGGGATTATCGCTGGGGAAAGAATCCTTTACGAAGCTTCCCCAGCGACTTGTCGCTGGGGAAAACTTTCCCCAACGACTTGTCGCTAAGAAAAGGCTCAAATGTTCGCCAGGGAAAAAGGTGATTGTTGTAGTGAATTAAGCTTGACCCTAAGCTAGTAATCTAACAGTTATTGCACCTTGTACTCCTACGAAATAAATTCGACTCCAAACTTCGGCATCGTGGTTCGTGGAATGTGATTTTTGTCGTTGGAAAACTAAATAAGCTGAGCAAACATTAAAAAGTCATTTAAAACAAGTTGATTTCATGATTTGACATGGAATTAATTGGTGGTCATGTCTAAAAGTAGAGTAGTCGTACTACTTTTGGTACAATTATATACATATACTTTAGATGGAATAAAACGCTGCCGTTTTTGGCAGCCTTGCTACAGTACCTACAGTAACCGGCTCATTGGGCTCTCACTTTGGGCCGCCCATTTGACTTTTTTATTTTTTTTGGTTTTTCTTTTTCTTTAACTAGGCAAATTTTAAAAAAAATTGTTCGACACGAAATAAGAAACAAAATTACAAAAGTATTTAGTTATTCAGATCAAAAAATATCCGCGGCACGAGACCAAACACATAAGCTGATATAAAAAAAATAAACTATTGCACAAAATAATTAAATTTTTTTTTTGCTCGGCACAAAATAAGAATTTTTTTTACAAAAGTATTGATTTATTAAGATCAAAAATACCCACGACATTACGCCCAACACATAAGCCCATATAATTTTTTTTATTAAACATGACACCGGAAAAATAAAGCTGATACTATAGATGGAATAAAACGCTGCCGTCTTGGCATCCTTGCTACAGTAGCTACAGTAACAGGCTCATTGGGCTCCCACTTTGGGCCTGCCCATTTGACACCTTTTTTTTTGTTTTTCTTTTTCTTTAACTAGGCAAATTTTAAAAAAAAAATTGCTCGGCACAAAATAAGAAACAAAAGTACTTAGTTATTCAGATCCAAAAATATCCGTGGCACGAGACCAAACACATAAGCTGATATAAAAAAAATAAACTATTGCACAAAATAATTAAAAAAAATTTGCTCGGCACAAAATAAGATTTTTTTTTTACAAAAGTATTGATTTATTCAGATAAAAAAATACCACGACATGACGCCCAACACATAAGCCCATATAAATTTTTATATTAAACATGACACCGGAAAAATAAAACCGCACAAAATATAAAAAAAACAAAATTTAACACCCCGCATTACCCAATCTCATAAAATTATATTAAAATAAACTCAAATAGCCAAAAAAATAATCTTTAAACACATAACCTTAAAAAAATTAGAATAACATACAAATTTAAAAAAAAAACACAAACTTTATCTCAATGTAACAGTTTTTCCTCGGTATGTTTTTACTTTTCGTAAATTCATTATTTCTTATCTGTTTTTTCTAGATTAACCCAAAGGACAGAGTCATCTGGTGGACAAGTTTCTTAGGTTTATAAATATAACTTTTTTTGGCCAATGTATTGTGTCATTTTAAAAAAGATGGTAACTTTAGTCAACAAGTTGAGAAAGTAGTAAATGTATATAAATTTCGTACGATGATGAATGGAAAACTTAGAGGTATCCGTGTGTATGAACTCCATCCTAAAATATGATATGCCTTTGTATTGGGTTGAGTTCTTGGGATGCATCTTATGTGTAGCTAAATTTTTTGCGATGACGGCTTCACTTATACTTATTAACAGTGTTGCTATTCATAAATTTGGTTGACAGGTGTAGTGAAGATATGCAAGCAAATAGTTCAACGGTCGTGGAGATGATGAAATTGGCTTTGTGGTGGTTACAAACTGATCCTACGAGAAGACATTCAATGTCATCCGTCGTTAAGGTGTTAAAAGGCGGAATGAATCAATTGAGTTTGGTACTGTTTTTGGCATCATAAAATTGTTGTTCAATTATTGGTGTATTACTGTTTTTCTTTATTTGTTTAGGGAATAGGTTAGGCATATTGGAAATACTTTGCACTTATAGTTTCGTTTAGATAATTACCAGCTTACAGCTGGGTAGTCGTAGGAGTTAGTGAACTAACTTTTTTAATTTTAGAGTCTTAATTAGTAATGTTTTTTAGTTTTTGGTCATTTTTGGTTTCAAAGTTAAGACACAGAGGTAGGAGGTTTATGAGGGTGCTTGGATTTGTGTGAGAAACCATTTTATTCTTAATTCAGATAGGAGATAGCACACCATCATTCTCCATGTCGCACAAATGGTTTTCATCCTTGGTAACTTCTGATTGAGTAACTCTTCGTCATCAGGTCATAAATCTTTAAAGACGTATTTTATGCATTCATATAGGCTGCAATTTTTTTTACTAAATTGCACGTGTATGGTCTTTTTGGCTGCTTTAGGTGTTAATGCACAATGTCCATCATCATATCAGATGAGCTAAATCTATGAAGGTGGAAAATATGTTAGAGATCAAGGAGAAATTGCCACTTTGCTGAAATAATGACATTAGCCTACGAAGGTGGAAATATGTTGCGAGATCAAGGAGGAATCGGCCACTTTGCTGAAATGATGACATTCAAGCTCCGTATATTTCAAGCGTCGGCTATTTCATACCATTCGCCTTCAGTTTTTTTTATTATCGCTATGGAAGATAAGAGATAACTATTTGAAAAGTGTATCGAACTTAGACATATTATTCTATAGTGTTTATTAGATTACGAAAAGAAAAAAAACTACATTCAGAAAAGATACGTGCGTCGGCTACAAATCAGCCCCGCCGCAACGCGCGGGTACCTTCACACTCGTTCTTTTATAAACCTGATGTCATTGTTTAGCAAAAGTTGTATGAAGTACTACTTCAGATAGTTAAATATTCTGGATGGTATACACATTTCCACAATACATGATGTCATTTTCTTTCTCTATTTTAAACGACTATGAGTTAAGGTATTTACATAGAAAAGGCGTGTCACAAGGCTTTTAAGATCCTTGTCGCGGTGACGCCGGTGTATCTATTGTACGCCGAGGTATCTAACATGCTCACCAAAATGTTTATGATCGGTTGTTTATAAAGTACCGTTCAGAAGAAATAACATACATCCTATATAGTACGATAATCAAAATGTTTCGAGGTTATCTGTTTACTTAGCATAGGAGGTTTGTGACAATAATGGACCCTTTTCGAGAATGAATATTCATGGAAAGACACAATGTGATGTTTTTCGGGCTTAATTAAAGGGTATTAATCAAAAGTAACGATTTTGTCATATAAAACATGTTTGTTAGTGTTTAGTCTTTTATTGCCTATTTAGATGTCTAGGGGTCTTAATGTTAAGTCGAGTTATTATTAGTCGAGTAGGATTAGAATAAGGGACGGTTGGTGTTTGCTTGAGTCCCAAGCTACACGGTTTTTCCTTATTTGTATTCATAGCCGACTAGGACTTGTGTCCTTGTTAGAGTCGGTTTCTTACCCCCTCATTCTCTATAAATAGAGATGAGGGGTGAGGGTAATGTACTTCATTCTTTCAATTACTAATCAAAGTTTGGTTAGGGTTTATACCTTGTGTGTTCGTTCTTCTTCTATTCTCTTCTGTCAATACATAGTTGCTGTGGTGTGTGTTCTTCTTGATCCAAGTTATCCGTATCTAGTAACCAGGGTTGTAGGTGATCGAATCCTACAAGTGGTATCAAGAGCTCGGTTCGCGGGGTTCTCTGGTTATCTAGGATCGATCAAGAGGGGTTTCTGTTGTTCGGATCTTGAACGACAGGGAGCAGCAAAAGGTTTCGACAGTTAAGGGTTCTTGGGTCTTCGATTGTCCGGGTTCGCAACAAGGTGTAGAAGATTTGAGGTTTGTTGGTTTTTCGGTTTATTGAAGATCGATTGTTCTCTGTTGTTGGTTCTTTTCTTATTTGTCTTGTGATATACAGAGGAAGAAGAAGATTGGTTCTAGGTGGTTGGCTTTATATATCTAAAAGTCAACTAAAGAGTAATAAATTATTTGTTAAATCGTTTTTAATATATTGGTGGATACCATCAATATTTAATATTCGATTAAATTCTTTTTGTTTTGTATTTATATAAGATAAAAGGGTTATTACTTTGATGGGTATTTTGCACAAGGGGCTTTGTTGCTTCGTGATTGTGAGGTTTAATATATCACAAGGTTTAGCGAATTAACAAAGGGATAAAGAATGACGGGAGCCAAGTTTGACCACTAAAAAAGTTTTCAATTATCAAACATTTTATTTCTTAACCTCATCTATCAATATAAAAACAAATTATTATAATCTCACACTTTATATACTCTTCAAATCTATCCTCTCCAATCTTCTCACCCCCTCCTACCCATATCTAAAAAAATATAAAATTACACCATTAATTATATAGTTAATTCTCTACTATTCCTCTTTTTAAATTTCCCCCTCACTCTCAAATACAATCCCCTACCAATTCACCCATAATACCCTATCTAATAATAAAAAAAAACCATTTTCTTTCCTTCACTCAACTCTCCAAACTCATCTAACCCCCCCAATAAATTAAAATCCCCAAAATGTTACCCAAACTCTTTCTCTCACAATAAAAAAAAACCACAACAAAACTAACAACTACCAATATTACCAATCAAAATTCCTTTCCTCAAATCCAAATTCTTCATATCATCAAACCCAACCCTTCCAACCCTCACTTACACCTTCTCCTTTTCATCATTATCCTTTTAACAAAATCTTTCATCAATCAATCATTTCAACTCCACTACCTTTTCCTACCCTCACCCTACATCTTATTCACTCACCCTATACACAAATCCCCACATCTTAAACAATCCTCTCCCCATATCTCCACCACTCCCTCCTAACCTTTACCTACCCTCCTCATACTCCCTATATTAACTCACATTCCTAACATCTTATCACGATTATAATTCTTCCCCCTTACTTCCAATACTCAAATCACCATCCAACTTATAACACCCATCTATCCTGTCTCATATCACTACTCCATATCACTACATGTGTCTATCTTCTACTATGTGAGACAACTGTGTGTGTTCACGATTCATTTTTCTCTTAGTGCACCCACTAATTAATCCCCCATTACTATCACCCACCACCTTATGTAATTCCCTCTATCTTCTCTACCCATCAATCTCATGTTTACACAATTCACTAAAAAATATACATCCCCTACCCACTTACCGTACAGCAACTCTCACTCAGTCTGTCTCTCACACTGTGTGTCAGCATCCTCATCTCCTATCGTCTGAGTCTTACCAATACATGTGACAGAATCACCCTCTCACTGTGTATCTATCTAGTCTACCCGATCATCTCATCAATCTCCTCCCTAGACATAGCGTACATACCATACAATCGTCTCCACTTATCTTGACACACCACTCTGTTAATCACAATCTCAATCCTATCACACTACTGTCCTTCGCCGAGTCTAGATAGCCTACACCAAACCAATATTGCTGCCCCCTCGCGCCCCCCAACCATTCTTATTGCGAACATCATACAATCAATAGATCGATAGTAGTAGTAGTCATCACATGCTAATCACAACAGATACCTAGGAACAACCGTGATATATCTTCCTCTCCTATTCTGCCGATCATTGTGATGTGAGTCTCCCAAAACCCGTGTGTCAGAGATTTTATAAACTGCTCGTCATCCTTGTGCCCCACAATATCCTGTCCCAGTTAGATATAATTCCTTTCTCTAACTTACCTATCAAAAATATTGTTGCATGATAACATGTCACCACTACGCATCATGTCGTCACAACGTTGAACCCCCCGTCATCGATCTTCCACATTCACCCTGCTACATATTTGCTTGAGTTCTAGTTGTCCTCGAACTGACCTATGGAATAAACCCACGTAACCAAATTTTTAACCCAACCACTTTTTCAACTCCAAATTTCTGAGTCTATCCTTACATTACCACAACTCAAAACAATTCTAGTCCACTACACTTCTCTACTGAACTCGTACTCACCCAATGAGTTCTTGTAGCCTCTATATCTTCGGAGCAGATCCCCTGTCTCAAATTCCCCTATAAGACATCTCTCGCACGTTGTCCGCCCAATATGTACCGTGTTCTCCACCTCATATGACTTCCACCGTTAACTCTAAGCTAACTGATTCTTCTGATATCCCATTGTACAATGTCTAACATACCTTTCTACTCTATAACTCTCCTACACATGTCCGAATCGCATCGCTCGCGCACCAAATTAACTCCACACCAGCTACCCCTAAGTGTGTTGTGCTACGCCTCACACACAGTAAATTCTCTCCGCACCATACTGCCATAAGATCCACACTCTCGCACACACGTAACGTTCGACCAAGATCCAATGTACTCCTATATCGCTCATCTCACATGAGAGAGAGAGAGCAACTAGTATGTGTTATAAGTTACATTACCCAAGCCTATCACTCTAGATATCTTCGTGTGTCTGCAATCCTCTCGTACCGCACCGTTGTCGAGAGATACATCTTACTATCCAACACAGTGCTAGTCTTGCAGCTCAGCTCTAGAGTGTCGTTGTTAGAGGTAGAGACCACTAGATAATGTTGATGTTTTCCGAGATTTCCTCACACATATCTCAAGATAATTGCGCACGATCGCGTTCTCAATATCACGTTCTTATATGAATCACTACTCACACTACCATCTCGTATCTACATCTTTCACACTACTGTTCTTGTCGTGTGTCCCCTCATATCGCACGTCAGATGAACTCGCGCGCTAAACTGTAAAGATTGACCGCTCTCCTTGTTACAGTGTCAATAGACTGTTACTACACATGTGCATCCTATACTGGTCTAACCCATCAGTACACTATTGCTCAGTTAAGTATACACAGACTAGTCGAGACGTTCGTCACATCGAGTATAGAGTAGATACTACTTGTTATAGCGCATTGTCATATATACAGTGCTTAAGAATTGATACTTCTCGTATATCCATGCGTTAGCAGTGCGCGAGGATCTCGCACGCTGTTAAACTCTACTCGATACGCTCTCGAATCGAAGCGTATTTGTTCAAGATAGAAGACTGTGCAGTATGCTAAATTATGAGTAACGTCTTTCTACGTTAGCGCATCCAAACCACAACACACTCCACTGACCATCTCACACGCACCCTATGGACTCACCGCTAGTATATAATTAGCACGATTCTCGCCAGCATGAGTAGCCCTTCTGGTCACCACTCGCATATCACTATAGAAGTAAACACACCAAACGACATGCAATCAGTATTGAAAGAGCGCCACTGCCTCTTCTAGCTCATCGCTTCGCAGCAGCAGAGCAATGACGAACCTCATCAACCCACACTCTGGTGAACTCGTCTAACTCGGAGGTCAGCTTGATGATGCATAAGGTGTACACACTCGTTCTCTTCTGCGCGGATGAGCATCATGCCGTTCGAAGAGGATGGATTTGCATCGCCGCGACTTCGAACACATAGCATACCTGGGAATATTCTCGTTGATCATTCAGCTCGGGCTATTAATAGCTGGAGCACGTCGAGCTATCTCTGTCTGCTTCACACGCTCGTCTAATAGATGAGCGTATTCGCAACGGTGTTCATAACAGCCTAGATACAAGGACAACGCGAGAGTGCGTGGCCTCACGTGAGAGACTCTCTCTAACACAAATGGCCCTCGCGCGCTATCTGATCTCTCACTATGTACGCATATCTCTTCTACAGGTAGTTTAGCACTCTGTATGTATGATGGCAGCACGGGTTATAATTGACATACTTCGCTACTGCACATCGTGAAGAAAGTGTCTTATGCCTCGCGTGGTTGCAGTCCTTGACTAGTCTCTAGTGTACGCGCATCTCCTTTTCACACTGGAAACTCCTTGAGAAGTGATCCTACATGAAGCAGCCACGGGGTCTTGACCAAGGTACTACGTGGTATGTTCTGTTAGAATGAATCCACAGCTATAGTTTGAAGAGTCACAACTAGGCTTCTGGGGTACTAGGAGGTTTTGATCCGCCGTACATGGTGAGCAATCGGGTTATATCCGGTCTCCGACATCTGTACGAAAGCTGAGTACTCTCTTACTGGGGAGTATTGCACCCAGCGTGAGTTTATTATCTATTGTTAATGTAGCTCACGTTGTGCCTCGCACGCGCGACTTATTAGAGCAAGGTTGAGATTGGGACGACGTCCTTTCTTGGGGCGCTCTCGGTACTTTTTCTGGGGGGGCTTTTTAATTATATATATGTTGGTGTCATTTTTTTTTTTTTTTTTTTATCTTATTTTTTTTTTTTCGCCTTATTGTCTTTTGCCAAGTCTTTGCTTAAAAAGGAGTTCGACATGAAGGAGCTCGGGGAAGCAAAGAAGATACTTGGTATGGAGATCGTCAGGGATCGGAGTCGTAAGATTCTGAGGGTGTCACAATCTGGGTACGTTTTTATCGATTTTGAATATTTTAGAATAGAACAATGGGAATTCGGTTCAGATGCAATGCGAGTGGCAGCACTTCAAGCTTGTCGTTGAAGGAATTGTCCGTGTTAGGGAATGTAGTTGTGAATAGGATGAGTAAGGTGCATATGCAAATGCGGGATTGGGATGCTTAATGTACTTGATGGTAGTGCACCGAGGCCAGACATAGCAGTTATGCGGTAAGTGTTGTCAGCAAATATTTGGACTAATCCGGGTAAAAATACTTCCTGTCGCGGCGAAGCAGTGAAGGCGGATTTTGAAATATTTGCGGGGCTCTGCAAACGTGAGTTTGGTGTAGGGACTGATGCCGTGGGACCAAACACGGTGGACTTAAATGGTTTTGTTAATTCCACGACAATCACGCTAAGTATCCGGATCTCTTCTCTGTTAGGGCACCCATCATAACTGGTCTACACATTGTTAGTCCACAGGGATCTCTCCTGTTAGGTCTCCTCGCCCGACTCTGGTTTTGTACGACGCATCTCCTCTATCAGCACATACCTGAGCCCGAGTTTTGGACCTTACGGTGGATGTGAAGGCTCCTGCTATTTGGGCTAGGGGATCTTGGAAGAGTTGGGCGTGGAGCTTAAACACTGTGGCAGCTGCTTCTTGTGATGACCCTCAGGGGGCAGATTCACTTATCGCGGAATCATGTTTTTCATGAAAGGACTAAGCACATCAATGTGCGTTATCACTTCATCAGAGAGGTCTTGGAAGCAAAGACGGTTAAAGTTCTGAAGGTGGGTACTGAACACAATGCTGCAGATGCCTTGACGAAGGTGGTACCTGGACGGAAGTTACAACACTGCTTGGAGTTGTTGAAGGTCGGTGTAGGCTAATATAAAGCCTAAGGTGGAAATTGTTACGAGTTTTTTTTTAGTCTCGTATAGTTGCCTTTTAGGATGTCTAAGGGGTGTACTTATCTGTTATGCTCGTCGTTATTATTCAGTCGAGTAGGATTAAATAAGGGACGGTTGGTGTTTGCTTGAGTCCCAAGCTACACGGTTTTTTCCTTATTTGTATTCATAGCCGACTAGGACTTGTGTCCTTGTTATAGTCGGTTTCTTACCCCCTCATTCTCTATAAATAGAGATGAAGGGGTGAGGGTAATGTACTTCATTCTTTCAATTACTAATCAAAGTTTGGTTAGGGTTTATACCTTGTGTGTTCGTTCTTCTTCTATTCTCTTCTGTCAATACATAGTTGCTGTGGTGTGTGTTCTTCTTGATCCAAGTTATCCGTATCTAGTAACCAGGGTTGTAGGTGATCGAATCCTACAATGTTTGATTGGCCATATACAAAAACGTACGTCAAACTGGTACCATTTTGGTTCTGCTTCTTCTTTACAAAAGTTTGCTTTTTTGCTTTAGTGTTTCCACTTTAATGTATACATAGATGCTGTACATCACATGACATCATGATTGAATAAGCACTACAAGAAAACTAAAAGTTAGCTGATCTTGTAAACATCGCGAGGAAGACAAATCGCTTAAAATAATAATTAAAAGGTTGGGCTAATAAACTTGTTTAAAATGACAAGCACAAGAAAAAACTGTACATGTATTTACAAACAAAATTAAAAAATAATGTCAGTGAAAGTAAAAAACAGGTGCCTTACACGGGGTTGTTCGGTTAATTCAAACCTGAAAAACCGAACCGAACGAATCAAAACCGAATTTGAATTCGGTTCGGTTTTCGGGTTGACCCGAATAACCCGATTTTCATCATTTATTAAAAAAAAAAAATTTACATAGAAATATTTATATGAGGTTTCGGTTCAGATTGCCAAACCAAAATCCAACCTGAAAATCGAATTCGTAGTTTGGTTCGGTTTTGGCAAATTCGGTTCGATTGTTTTCTGTTCGGTTTTCGGTTTTTCTGCTCACCCCTAGCCTTACAGAATAAATAAGAGTCACAAAAGATAACCAGATGTTTCACTGACTCAAAAACATAGTCGATAAATGTGAAGCATTTAGAAAACATATATTGAAACTAGAAGAAAAAGTGTGAGAAAAACTTTAGAGCCTTTTGTGACACATTTTGGTCTCTAAAAATGACAATGACAATTATCAACACTTTCGAATTAGTTTGAGAAAACTAGAAATTTTATATTCTTATTAACTTGAGTAGTTAGATGACTGGATTTGTGTCCACTAATACGTTTTGTGACACAAACCAGTCATTTACTGACTCTAGTTTATAAGAATAGTAAAATTTCTAGTTTTCTCAAACTAATTCGAAAGTGTTGATAATTGTCATTGTCATTTTTAGAGAACAAAAATGTGTCACAAAAGGCTCTAAAGTTTTTCTCACACTTTTTCTTTGTTTATATATGTTTTCTAAATGCCTTCAATTTATCGACTATGTTTTTGAGTCAGTGAACATTGGTAGACACGCGTCGTCTCTTGCCCTTGTCGACTCTTATTCATCTCCCATCGTAAGGACCTTGGGTCCCCCGTGAGGCAGAACCCTATCACGGAAAAACCACACCCCCCCCACCCCCGCCCCCCCCCCCCCCCACCGAACAGAAATACATTCGAAGCCGAATTTGCCAAAACCGAACCAAACTACGAATTCGATTTTCAGGTTGGATTTTGGTTTGGCAATCTGAACCGAAACCTCAGATAAATATTTCTATGTAAATTTTTTATTTTTTAATATAAAATGAGAAATCGGGTTATTGGGTCAAGATATAGTGAGGGTGTGAGACCGAATCAATTGGGGTTTTTGATTTCGTTCGGTTCGGTTTTCAGGTTGAATTAACCGAAACAACCCCTGTGTAAAGGGCACTGTTTTTTACTGAAGAGACTATGACATTATTTTTAATTTTGTTATGTAACTCACATGTACTGTTTTTTCTTGTGCTTGTCATTTTAAACAAGTTTTTTTAGCCCAACCTTTTTTATTTATTATTTTAAGCGATTTGTTCTTCCTCACGCGAATGTTTACAAGATCAGCAACTTATAGTTTTATTGTAGTGCTTATTTCAAGTCATGATGTCATGTGATGTACAGCTTCTATCGCGCCCCTATACATTAAAGTGGTAGAACACTAAAGCAAAAAAGCAAAACTTTTGTAAGAAGAAGCAGAACCAAAAATAGGTACCAGTTTGACGTACGTTTTTGTTTATGGCCAATCCAACACATTGTAGATTCGGACTACCTACAACCCTGGTTATAGATAAAGGATAACTTGGATTCAAGAAGACAAACACACAGCAACTATTGTATTGACAGAAGAGAATAGAAGAAGAACGAACCACACAATGGTATAAACCCTAACCAAACTTGGATTCAGTAATCTATGAAAGAATGAAGTACATTACCCTCACCCCCTTATCTCTATTTATAGAGAATGAGGGGGTAAGAAACCGACTCTAACAAGGACACAACTCCTAGTCGGCTATGAATACAAATAAGGAAAAAAATCGTTGTAGCTTGGACTCAAGCATAACACCAACCCGTCCCTTATTTTAATCCACTCCCCCTTACTCGACTAATAATAACTCGACTTAACATTAAGACCCCTAGACATCTAAATAGGTTAATATAGAGGACTAACTCGTATACTATTTCCACCTTAGGCTTTATATGCTCTCACACCCCTAACACCGACCCTTACCTCCCCCTAAACACCCACTCCGACCCCCCCCCCCCCTTTTAACTTTAGTGTTGTAACTTCGTCATCGGCGCTCACACTCACCCATCCCTCGTCAAGGCAATTGCTAGCATTGTGTTCAGTTCCCACCTTCAGAACTTTAACCGTCTTTGTCCAAGTCGTCTTGATTCGAAGTGATAACGACATTGATGTGCTTAGTCCTTTTCATGAAAAACATGATTCCGCGATAAGGCTATAGGGATTGCCCCCCCCTGATCATCACAATTAACTGCCACTCGCAGCGCTTAAGCTCCACGCCAACTCTTCAAGACGTCCCCTTAGCCAAATAGCTTCCTTCACAGCTCCGTAAGGGCCATTTCACTCGTCCTCTGTAGTTTAAAAGCGAGCTACAAAACCAGTGATAGGACCTAACTTTATCCCTTTGTACTTAAATGTAGTAACCAGTGATAGTCCTACTTTTTATCCGGATCCTTTAGCGTAGTCTGAATCAACAAAACCAGTTGAGTCCACATGTTTGCCACGTTCTGTCCATACACCAAACTCAAGTTGCAGTGCCCCGCTAAATATTTCAAAATCCATTCACTGCTATCCCAATGGGATTTTTTTACACCGGATTAGCCAAATATTGCTGACAACATTCCGCATACGCTATGTCTGGCTGGGCCACCATCAAGTAGATTAAGCTCCCAACCGCCTTTTGATATGGGCACCTTACTATCCTTTTCAACATCACATTCCCTAAACCGGACAATCCTTCAACGGACAGTTGAAGTGCCAACCCACCCTATGGCATCTGAAACCGATTTCCCATTGTTATTCTAAAATTATTCAATATCTTAGAAACGTACACAGGGAATTGTGACCCCTCAGAATCTTTCGACTCCTATCCTGACGATCTCCATACCAAGTATCTTCTTTGCTTCCCCGAGCTCCTTCATGTCGAACTCTTTTTTAAGCAAAGACTTGGCAGACCCAATCTCAACCTTGCTCTTATAAGCAATCAGCACATCGTCTACATATAACAATAGATAGATATACTCACCTGGTGCATAACTCCTGTAATATACGCAGCTGTCGTAATTGCTACGCTTGAACCCATTGCTCAGCATGTACTCATCAAACCTCCTATACCATTGCCTAGGTGACTGCTTCAAACTATAAAGGGATTTCTTTAACAAACATACCTTGTTACCTTGTTTCATATCCGGTGGTGTCGTTAATGTAGATCACTTCTTCAAGATTTCCATGTAAAAATGCCGTCTTTACATCAAGCTGCTCTAGCTCATAATCTTTACATGCAGTCAATGCAAGTATAACCCGAATAGATGTGTGTCAAACTACCGGGGAAAATACTTCATTGTAATCAATACCTGCCCCTTTTGTGTGGAATCCAGGAGCCTCCAACACTTGGCCTTTGGATCTAGGCTTTTGAACACCTTCAATCCCTTCTTTTATCTTGAACAGCCATTTGCAGCTCACCAGCTTTTGCCAGCTGGATGATCAACTAATTCAGGTCTTGTTCTTCCTAAGAGAAACCTCATCTCTTCTTCCATAGGCAGCTTTTCCACTTAGAACTGTTTCACAAGCAACTGCCTTCCTGTATGTCAATGGTTCATGAGTATCTTCTTCCTTTGCTGCAGCAAATGCGTAAGCAGCCATATTACTTTCATCTTAAAACCTCAAAGGTTTCGTCTTGTTGTCTTGGCACTCTATTTCGAGTCAACTGATAATCTGTGAGATCCGGTGGCTGATCGGTTTCTTGATCCCCTGCATCTTCATCATTGCCATCTTCCTGATCTATCTGATCTTCCTCATGCGTATGATTATTTAACCTCTGCAGTTCCACCTCAACCTGTATTACCTCAACACGACTTATCACCTACCCTGATCCTTCAAACGTGTCTTTTACATGACACTTTCAGTGAAGACCCAAAGTTCATGCTAGTGACTTATTTTAGTGTGATCATTATCAAGCTTTATTGTCTATACCCTTCACCCCTTCGGGATACCCCAAAAGAACGCATTTATCGCCCTCTAGCTCGAGTACCTGGTTTATTGTGTGGATAAGCGACACAGAAGCCAAAAATCCTCACATCCCATCAAGCGCACTTGGATGTCACCCGACCCAAATCTCCATAGGTGTCTTTTTCTCAATCGCTTGTTCGATGGTGACTATTGATAAGATATGCGGCCGTACATTTCGCTTCCGCCTAAAAGGTATTGGGCAACCCAGACTGAATTAATAAACAGCGTACATTATCCATGAGAGTTCTGTTCATACGTTCTGCTACCCTATTCTGTTGCGGCGTCCCGGCAACTGTCAAATGGTTCTAGCAATCCACTCTCAATGACTCGCTCGCCTGCTCAAAACTCCGGTTACAGAATCAAGACCATTTTATCCGGCCTCAAACTTCTTAACGTCCTCCACAGTCTGATCTCTCTATAAATTGCTTCCACTCTTTGAACTTTCCTAATGCTTCGTAGTTTGCACCTAAGAATATAAAACCATACCCTCTGGAATAATCATCAATAATA
Organism: Tanacetum coccineum; assembly: GCA_026074375.1. NCBI lineage: Eukaryota > Viridiplantae > Streptophyta > Magnoliopsida > Asterales > Asteraceae > Tanacetum > Tanacetum coccineum. The sequence continues at coordinate 15,755 of BQNB010056973.1, forward strand.
GTTAAGAATACCTATTTACCTCCCAATGATTCCACCTGAAATGGGACCCCATATGTTGCAATGACATAGTCTACCACTTCCTGAGTAGTGTGCCTTTCTACACCGAAACTGACTCGATGTGACTTTCCCATAACATAATTCTCACAAAAATCGAGCTTACCTAGACTTCTCTTGCCAATTAGGACCTTGCTTTTCCAGACTTGCTAGTCTGCACTAACTGAATATGTCACCGTCTTTTATGCCACCCGTGCCCCCCAAGACTGTCCATTTCTTAACAACACTAGTTAGCTCACCTGCCATATGCATGGCCCATCCTACTATGCTCTCGTATACGCAATTATCCCTTCGTATTCCAGATAAAACAACACTGGAACCATTAATCACCTTGACTTTGCTCGACTGCAATTTTACGGTAAATCCCTCTTTTTTAAGAGTTTCCAGCGATATTCAGTTTCTTTTCAATTCAGGAATTATACCATGACATTGTTCAACACCAAAACTTGACCCATTCTCTTAGTTGTACCCTCACTTGCCAATACCTCTGATTTTTACACTCCATGTTGTCACCCAACTGTAACACTGCCCCCATCGCTTCTAGAATATCAAAAAGTTATATCTAACCAGTGGGGTCATGGTCCCCCCAGGTATGAACATCCTGAATCCATGATCAAATCTAGCAGAGCCTGAGCCTGTGTGCTCATCACCATCATCACTCAGAATGTCATTAAGTCGAACCACTGGAGCTTGGCTGATCATCTTTCTTGACGTAACCTGTTGACTTCTTGCGATTATTCTTCGGACAGTTTCTCTTCAAGTGATCCTCAGATTGGCAAATATAGCACTTGAGTCTTCCACCTCGAGACTTTGATCTTGACTTTCCCCTTGACTGATGCGAATCCCTGCGATCAGTTCTTCCCCTCACATATAACCCTTCACCATCATCCCCCTTCGCCTTAGACCTTTCTTTGATTTCCTTTGAATTTAGTGTGGCCATCACATCCTCCAAAGTCAAAGCTTCCCGTCCATAAAGCAAGGTATCCACAAAGTGTTCGTATGATGCTGGTAAAGAAGTGAGTAATAATAAAGCAAGATCTTCGTCCTCGAATTTTACCTCAATATTTGCTAAATCAAGAACGATTTTGTTGAACTCATCTATATGCTCGGGAAATCTTCGCACGTTCCCGTCGGCATGTAGCTCATGTATCGCTCCAACTTCTTACATTCCGCCCTACAATCACGCCTGCGCGGCCAAGGACTTTGTTCATGTACAAATTTCTCGAGCTTGGTCCAATCCCCCGACCACTGCCGTCGTCTCTCCGGTAACCTCTCTCAGAACCTTGTTCCCTAACACAAATTACGGCACTATGTGAGCTTTTCTTGTTTTAGCTCAGCTTTCGCTTCAGCTTTCATATCCCGGGGTAAAACTCTTAGAGCTGCTTAACATCATGTTTGGAATTAATAATGACTCGCTCGTACGCGCAGCACTCTCTAGTATCCCAGCTGACTCTATCACCAGGCTTCTCCAACTATTTTCGATTGCGCACCAAACTTCGGCACGCAACCCCTCATTCTTTATCACCTTTGTTATATTAGCAGTAAACTGTGATATATTATCTAACCTCACAATCACGATTCAGAAAATGCCATCACTTGTTGAAAATACATCAAAGTAATAACCTTTTATCTTAGATAATTACAATTCTCAAAAGAATTTAATCGAATATTATATAGTGATGTTCCACCAATTTACTAAAAACGTTTTTACAAAAATAATTTATTACTTTTAGTTGACTTATTTGATATATAAAGAAACACCTAGAACCAATCTTCTTTTTTCCTTTTCCTTTCTATTCTGTATATCACAAGGACAAATAAGAAAGAAAATACAAAAAACAGAGAAAATCGATCTTCATAACGAAAAAAACAAAAACTAATTTTTACATTGTTGGACGTAAATCGAAGAAAGGAACTTAATGTGAAATTTTGTGACTTTGTGTTAAGATTAAAAGAAATAATAATAACTACCCTATCCTTCCTTAAATCACCACATATTCAATTACCCATTAAACATATTACATCAATCTCACCACCTAACATAAATCTCTCACTCCTCCTCTTCCTTAAACCCAAATCAACTACAATCTCATTAAACAAAAAACACACATCAAAAAAACAAACCAAAAACACAACACCCAAACACACTTTACACACACACCCCCTCCACCCCCCCACCAACCCCCACACCACAACCCCACCCCCCAACCCCACCCACACCCCCCACACCAACCAACACCCAACACCCCACACCCCATATATCTAAATAACTAAAAACTAACAAAAACTCTCACTCGCATACACATCACCATTGACATAAAAAAACCTCACACATATCAAAAAATAACCAACACACACCTCTATAGAACACCCCCCCACAACCTATCCTCACACTCTAAAGTAGTACAATGTCAACCACCTTCACAAACAAACAATAAATACCCAAAACACAACCCACACACACTCCCCACACACCACCCCACCACTCCCACACCCACACACACACCCCCCCACCCCCCCCCAACACCCCCCCACCCAACACCACACACATCATACTACATTCATCCAATTCCCCCCAACACTCACTCATACAACACTAATACCACACACCCAAAAACCCCCCCAACCCCCCCCACCCACAACTACCACACACAACCTCTCCAAACAACCACTCAAACACATCACACATACCCACACACACCCCCCCCCAACCACACACTCAACCCCCCCAAAACAACCACACCCCCTCCTCCCACCCAAACCACCACCCATACACCCTAACCCACACACCCAATAACACCCCACCCACACCCCACCACTCTCTCACCAAATACACCACCCACCCCACCACACCACCAACCACCACACAACCACACACATAAACCCACCAACACCCACCACCCTAACACACACATACTACTCTCACATCACCACCCCAACATCACAATACACACATCCAACCCTCACTCACCACCACCAAAACCCCCCCAACAACATCCACCACCCAACTCTCTATATAACCAAAACAATCACACCACACACAATATATACCAACCCTCATATATCTACACCCCAAAAACCACCCCCCCTTCACCCACCACCCACATCACACACACCCACCCCACCCCCCCCACCCCACCACACCCCAACCTCATTCAAACTAATAACAACAACACACACAAAAACCACACCCCCCCCACCCCCCACACAACTCAATACACCCCAACCCCCACACCCCCCACCCAACACGTATCACACAATCACAACACCCCCCAACCATCACTACACTCTAGAACCAACCTCCCAAACCTACTAAACTCTCACTGATAATCCCCCTAACCAATCCATACCACCACACCCACACATTAAACTATCAACTCTTCTAAAGACCACACCCCCCCCCACCTAATATACTCTTACATATAGCTACCTCCAAACATCATATAAACACTCCCCCCCCAAAAATAATCATCATCATCTTCACATACTGAAATATCATCCAACTAACCACATACTCCTCTCACACTCTATCCCCCTACACACTACCCCCTGGTGTCACACTACATATCACCCCCCTACCTCCCTAATACACAATACAACTCATATACTATTAATTTATGTAGTGTGTCTATTAATATCATTTTGAGTACTTTCTCCTTCACACACACATACTAAACAACCAATTCCCAAAACATATACTACTTCATAAGAAATAATATCTTCAATAAAACCCCCATAATTACACAAAACCACAAAAACCCATTCCACTAATTCTTTATAAAAAACCTCACCAAACCACCCCCCCATACTATATAGTTACACCCAATACACTTTCTCACACACACATAGAAAACACTCTATCACACCAATCAAAACTCCACTAACCCACATGAGCAGTCCCCCCATAACCATCAGATACTACCAGCTATAATCACTTCTCATCTAACAGTGTGTTTTGAACAATCACTAACAACACTCAGATAAACCAATCCTCATACATAAAAACCACTGAATATATGAAATATCCACCCTTACTTCTACTTTCCACACACCACTTATCCGTTTATAACTCAGAGAATACACACTCTCACTCACTCACTCTTCTCATCTACAACTGATATATCTATCTAGCTATCACCACATCCTCAAACTCACCACTTAAACACTAACCCAAAATTTATAGTTTCTTCTCTCTCTCACCTCTGTCTTATGAATAAGTGTGTCTTATCTCCACCCCACCACCTAACCAGATAGTCTAGTGTAACACCTCGATCTCTCAGCTCGCAACAACCACCCCACCCTCATATCAGAGATAGAGATAGATAGATCTTACCTTCAACCTCCCTTACACCACATTCTCTCTCTATGTGTTTCTATTGTGTGTGTGTGTGGTACCACTACCCAACATCTTCCCCTAACAACACAAATATATATTTTTCAGAATATTGTAATCACCTAACCCTACCCATCTAAAATCAAATACACCCTCACCACACCGATCAAGTGTCATTTTATATTGTTGGTTCGGGTTTTTGTATATGTAGATTTAGGAATTCTGTTGGCAGTGTCGGAATATAGTTCCATACCCCACCTTGTGTGTGTGCCAAAATATTAACTCAATCCTCCATGCTCCAACTGTGACTCTCGCTCAGTTCTTCACAACTCGTCGCACACTGTTCTTCTACGTGTATAGATAGATATGACAACCACCAGCTCAATGGTTAGTGTGGTTATTATATCATCTCGCATCTCTCTCACATACGCTCTCTGGGATGCACTCATCACTCTGTGTATAGATATAGTCCCCATCACCGCCCCCCCCCGCTCCCGCCGCCCACCACATATGATGTATATCTCGCTGCAAGGGCCGAAGCCGATCATAAGCCTGTGTGTGTGTGTGTGGTGTGTGTAGATGATGATTCTAGAGATATAGACGGCCGTAGAGATAGGATATATGATAGAGAGTGTTGTGGTAACCCAATATTAATACATTCTTACACAATAATATAATATTCGCACAAAGAAAGAATCTTCTCTTCATGTGGTGACAAACAAAAAGCCATTCTTAAATTTGTCACCGCTCAGTCGCTCACGGTTGACCGAATAAGAACGGCACCAAGTGGTTCCAAATTTGTACTTTTGATTATAATCGTGTAACAACAATTCTTGGGATTAAATAGAAATAAGAAATTAACCTGTCAGTAACGGACGTGTTAATTGTGCCTCTCTGAAGTTCTGATTAATAGGAAGTGTTTGGGATTTCTCATAAGTAATAAGGATTACGCATGCTTTTCTAGATACACAACAACAATAGCCCTTTTCCCTGGCGACATGTCGGGGTTTTCCCCAGCGACATGTCGCTGGGGATACCTTTCCCCAGCGACATGTCGCTGGGGAATACTCGCTGGGGAAGCTTCGTAAGGGATTTTTTTCCCAACGATAATCCTCAGCGACGAGGTGGGTCCCACTCATTTTTCAGTCAAAGATCAAGTGCCACGGTGGCACACTTTTCCACAGCGACAGTCGCTGTGGACAAACGTTTAATTTACTAATTTTTTAAAAAACGTTTTCCCAGGACATGTAGATAGGCGGGAAAGCGTTTAATTAAATTTTTTAAAAACGTTTTCCCCAGCGACATGTCGCTTGGGAAACATTTTATTAAATATTTAATAAAACGTTTCCCTAGCGACATGTCGCTGGGGAAAACGTTTAAAAAAAATTTAATATCAAGTTTCCCCAGCGACATGTCGTGGGGAAACCTTTTAAAAAAAAATTAATATCAAGTTTCCCCAGCGACATGTCGCTGGGGAAATAAGTCTGCATTTTTTTTAAATACAGCACTGACACAGCAGGCGCTTTTCTAGGTTTTTTCGGAATTTTTCCTGAAAAAAATCTACCAAAATACAAAACCTGTATCAAACCTGTATAGACTCATCAAAACTTGTACCCAATACACAAAATACAAAGTAAACGGATTCAAACGCAATACAAATACATCAAACAACTTGTAGCAAAACCAAAAGATAAATAAAGCTAAATCGTCCAATTCCGAATAAATCTACAATACGGGGATTCCTTATTCATAAACGGGCTTACTAACTAATATGTAACACTAAACCTAAACGGGGCTTACTAACTAATATATAAACATAAACTAGGATAGGGACAACAACCTTTCTTCTTCCGTTCACACTAGTGTTTAAATGTCGCCAAAATCAACATAAATTAATAATGTAGATACTAACTAACTATATAACATAAATAATCATCACTATCGACTCCTCATCTGCCACCTCCTATGTCATCACCCTCACCCGTCCAACTCCGCTAGCAACACTAACGACTCACATCCTTTTAAATATATCTGAGATACTTGTGTCGCTTCTGAAAAAGGACTCATCATAAAAAAAGTCTCTCGTTTCTAATGCTGTAACTCTGAGTGTGACCTTATGTCGGGGCTGAGCGCGAGCATACTTGGCCCGGATGTGGCCCTGTGATGGCAATACTCCGACCCTACACCGAGACTCGCGCTCCGCCCCCCTCGAAGCTTACCCCCTTCTTGCAAAGCATGATCGGACTTATCCTCTTATAGATGTACTCACCCGTAGCCTCAGCTTTATCTCCTCCCCTACTGTGTGTGACAAAACACAAGATTGTAATACTTATATTAGGTCGTTGTGTTGATACATTATCGATAGTTATTCATTAAGAGAGATGTGTTTTAAACAAAATCTTACATATATGCGGCGAGAGATATACCGTGTCTCTAAGTGGGTGAGATATTCCCCATCAACAGTGTGTGTTCGCACAGAACATCTGGTTGTATTGAGTGAAGGGTACTCCTGTGTGTCTGAGGCCATGCCTTGTACATACACCACGCATATAAGTGAAACTAATTAAAAAACGACAAATTCCACAAAACACCAAAGGTCGGTTAATCATATATATATATGTATATATGATGTAAATAATTATAATGTTTATTACCATTCTCATTCGGAAGGCGGAGCAGCGACCAGGATCCCTGTCGGAGATGTGTCCACGCTCTTTTGCCGGTTAGGATTTTGAGCGGCTAAGCAAGGTTCTCTGGGTTCATTCCATAACTTATGTACTTATCCACTCAGCGCTGTAATCTCCTCGGGTCGATGCCCGCTGATTGCCTCCGGTATCTTAACTCCGGTAGGTGGGGTCTTGCCTTTCAATACTTGGCCCTTGAAAGAAAGCCTTGTTGTATTGTAGGCTTTTTGCAAGTTGCTATGTTGATGACTTCGCTGATCTCTGTCAAGCGGGTAGGCAATCCATGTGCGGCCTGAGGTCAAAACAGGGTTGCAATCATATACAACAAAACGAAAACAGAGTTTAGAGATATTAATTTATATATTTTATTTATTTGTTATGAAAACATAAATAAACGAATTTTAGATAAAAAAAAAAAAAATATAACTTAAATAAATGAACAGATAATGAAATAAACATAAAAAGGATAACTGACCCCACCTACACGCTCGCACGCTAAATTCATCGCCCCCCGCCACCTTCTCTCATCCTATCCTGAGCACCCTACACCACTTTGGATAGTACAACGGCACACACCCCCCCCCTACCCACGACCGCACAGCATGTAATTAGATACACGCTCGAGCGCCCACCCCCCCCCCCCATGGGTCCCCCGAACCCCCCGACCCCCCGACGGCCGTTCCAGGGTTTGTTACCCGTCCACCCCTGCTCCAAAATTGATCGGGCCACGGGGCCCCTTACCAGCTAGCGCCCCCCCCAATCCTCCCCTTCCCCCCCCCCCCCTAGCCGACCCCAAGGTATCGGGTGCGCGGTTCTTTTTCGCGGGTATTCCCAGCCTTCGCCCCGCCCCTCCTGTCGCAAACTTGGCGCTTCTCGCTTTACCTCTCCTCGCTGCCCCAAATCGCAAAGTTAGTGATTAAAGGCACTCGCTCTCTCTCTCTCGCAAGGCAACTACTCGCATTCGTTCAATATATGTATCAAATTTTTATGCTTTTGTATACAATAATCCAGAAATTCTTACCGTGTTAGCAAAGCAGCCCCCGCAAACCGGTGGGTAGAGTGTGATGGGGGACGATCATCACCGCACCGTCACCTTCTGTGGGACCGTGCGACATCTGCTTACATCTGTTAACAGTAAATTAGCATAACATATAAGAAATTCATGAACAAACATAATTAAAGCAGCACACATCCAAATCATACATATCCAATAAATATACACATTTAAACAATCCACAATAATTTCATTCATTCATTCAAATTATAGTGTATTTTGCAAGTTTACAACTCAAGGGATCATCTTTCTTCTTTCACTAGAATAAACTTTCTCAACTCCATCATCATCAACATTGATGAAGGTTCTTCAGCATCAGAAATCTGCTTAAAATCATGGAGTAAGAGGATCTTCATCACCAATAATATCATCGTACTTCGTCTGGAACATCACATGATATTCTGGCGGTGTGCATCAACCTCCGTTGATTGACAATCTATATGCAAGGTCGCATTATTCAAGTATTCAATCTAGTAGAAAGTGGGAGATCAGATGAGTTATCGTAATGTATAATTTCAGGATCATCCCTCTACCACCATGACACCCGCGGAAAACTTTTATATGATTTACATGTTCGACGACCTTACAGTGGGGTTTGGTCTTATCTTCAAGGTATAGATAGATGACTTGTTTGACTGTGTTACGAGAATAGTATTGGTCATCTTTTAACGCCTACGACGCAGTCGATTTGGGTCTTGTTGTTTATAAGGAAAAGTTTGTTGACTTTACGTCCTTTTGTTGCTAGTGTCGTACCACTTACTCGGAACAACGAACTTTAACAACAAATACTTATACTCGTGATTTTCTTGAAGCTGACCATTAATAATTTCTTCGTCAGGGCCAGGAGAAACAAAATGCGCTGTTTTTGAGTTGTGCGACACGTTCATCGCGGCTGTGCACGACATACCTGACACCGTCGAATACGCAAGGAGTTTTTTGAGATTGGCGTCCATGATGGTCCCATTACCAAAGCGAATAATTCGCTGGTTGTAAGCTAACCTCTGGGTCTTGGTCATTGTTACGTGGCGTTGTCGGGATCTAAAGTAGATATGATTAGAATAAAGAACACAAATATGTTTATTGTTATTTTTACAGGTTAGTACCACAAAATAAGTCTCTTAAGTTTACCTGCGACCCAAACCAGTCGTGGAATTCTTCTTGCATGTCTTTGTTAGGAAATAAATGAAAAACGTTCATGGTTTATTAGTATAAGTCGTCAAAATTGTAAGTAAGAATAAGGGATGTTTCAAAATAAAAAACGCGTACCTCTTGAACTGGGACCGGTATCTGTGTCGATCTCAGGACTGTTGTGAAGTACATACCATTTCACTTTTTTCAACTCTTGGGCATCAAACCGAATAAACGACCGTAAACCAATCGGTTTACATACCGATCGAAACACCTGAAACCGACACGTTGGGGGAGGGGGGTCCACATTACGGTCGGGACGATTAAATTTCGTGGTAACATCCCGAAAATAATGAGAACTGAAAGTCAATGCTTCTTCAGCAACATAACCCTCGCCAAATCGAAAACCTTCGGCTTAGCTTTATTTCGAACATAACCTTTTAGCTTCTTCATGTATCTTTCAAATGGATACATCCACGAGGGTGAATTAGGCTCGCCTCAAGAGCACTATATAGGTAAATGGATAACCATTATAGTGAACCATAATGTCAAAGAAAGCAGGAGGATATATGAGCTCAAGCTCGCACAGAATATCGACCACCTTGATCTGAGCTTTCAACATGTCATCCTCCATCAAAGTTGCAGAGCAGATTTGCTTAAACAAGGAACATAGATCGATTATTGGTTTTGCAATCTTATCGGGCAAGTAATTTTGAAGTCCGTAAGGAAGTAAACGTTGCATCATTATATGACAGTCATGAGACTTAAGGCCCTTTTATTTTGTAATCATTATCGGTCCCACTTTGTGCTTGAAGCATGATCTGAACCCATTGGTAGGTTAAACTCCTCTTTCGATGTATGACAAACTTTTTTCGGTTCTCTGGTGTGAAAGAATACGCAGCCTGAGGCTTCAAGCACTTCCCGTTTTTGGTTTGGCTGAGCCACAAGCCACTTCGAATGCCCAACATTTGCAAGTCTTGTCTTGCCTTGGCGGTGTCTTTAGATTTATCATTCATTAACAAAGTGTTCAAGATGGCCTCCAACACATTTTTTTCGATATGCATGATGTCTAAATTGTGTCTTAGTGAAAGAAAAGACCAATACTCAAGCTCGTAAAAAATAGACCGTTTAGTCCAGTTAAGTTCGACATGAACATTGGTTTTTTCTTACACCCCCATGGACTCGGTTGTTTAACCTATCTCTCGCGTGGCAATCTCATCAAGTGAGCCAGGATTACATCCCGGCCAATTCTTTAGGTAGGATCATTGGTGTTATCGGTTTGGCCATTGAATTCAAGTGAACGCCTCCATTTATGGGGCTTCTTTAAGAATCTTCTGTGGCCAACATAAGCTGTTTTGCTTAACACACGAACAGATGGAGTGTCTTCATTACATGTAGGGCATGCCTTGTAACCTTGCCCACTCCACCCAGACAAACTACTTCGAGCAGGAATATTCATTGATGGTCCATAAACCATCGTCTCATATTGAACTTCTGGCCTGAAAGCCAACGTCTATAGTCCTCGACACTTTCCTTGGTCCCATAAAACGTCAAGTCCTCAATCAAAGGCCTCAAGTAAACATCAATGTCCTTGCCGGGGATTTAAGGGCAGGAATTAACAACGTCAGCATAAAAGTAGTCTCTTTCATACATAACCACGGAGTACGCCACTCTGCTCATGCCTTCGCTCACAATTCACCCCCGGACACTGCTGCTACGGCCTGACTCCCCAAGGTTGCCCACACAAACGGATTGAAAACCCATCAGCCAGCACCAACCCTAGTCGAATACATTTCTTGGCTTCTTTCCGTTCCTTCTCCCCTGGATTACTTGGTTGTCAACTTTTTTCCATGCTCCACCACTCACAACCCGGGTGTTGCTTCATCCTACCGGGCTACTGTACACTTTCCAGTAAGCATCATCCGCACACCCTCTCCCTACCATATCTTCTGACAGTGTGGACTAGACTTGTACAAAACGTTGATAGTCTAGGAATGATCGGCCATAGTAGCGCAACACCTTACCTTTTTACCGGAACTTTCATTCCCGGCTTCGCTTCTATGTCTTTCCATTTACCCCTCCGTTTTACAAACCGGACAAAATACACAAATTTTGTTATTGTCTCCCGAAATAAAGCAGCAATCGTGTTCACAAGACTATGTATCCGACTCGTACCATAACTCCGCATCGTTTTACACATTGTCTTCTCTATTGCACCTCGCGCTGGCTCACGCGCGCGGAGATTGAATCTTTACTGACCCTGCCGCCGCCAAATACATTTTGGAATAACTCTTAACTAATTTCATTGAACCATATTAGAATCAGTCAATCTACCGTTAGCCTTACAAGTAGAGTAAACTTTGCCTTAAAGTCTAATCGACGTCTCACATAGTCACAACGGGGGTACAGCTCCTCGTTGGCACTGGCTCTAGCTATAATATGCAACTCGTTACGTGTAGCTTGAGTCGGTTCGTTACTTGTATCTCACCAATATATCATTGAGTTTGGTTCATTGTGTTCATTATTCGGAGGAATATAGCTAAGATCATTAAGTAACGCTGTCATGTCACTCATCAGAGGTTGTCTTGTGTTATCTATTACTGGCGGTGGCGTAGGTGGAGCCGGTTCACCGTGTTCCACCCATATTTTATAACGTGGGTCCCACCCTTGTCTCATAATGTGGTTGGGGGGGGTAGGTGTTTGTGTGTACCAATAATATATTTTCGAACACAGACTTGCTTCTGGACATTTTATTTTCCTGGTTACTATTCATAACGGCATGCAATGGATCGACGAATTTTTGAAGACCGATAATAAATTAATGGTTCATGACGCTGTAAAAGTGTCCATTCTATTAAGTGCTTATCACGAATACCATACTGCGTTTTAACGATACCATTTAGTTATTATATGCAAACTTAATAACACACATTCAAACGAGGAATACGATGATTATTTTTTTCACCTACGTGCTGAAACTATGAAAGGCAATCCTAAACCCACTCTTTGAATGATTAGTTCTCATATATTGTATGCGTATAACTTGTTTTATATTTGAGAAATTTCGGCAGCAATTTCCCCTCAAACTCCCCAAATATGTGTTTTTAAAGTCATTTTCGTAGGAGTAAAGACGAAACACTGTCGAATCATCTCAAATAGTTAAACCAATTCTACGCATTATATCCTAAATGAGACAAAACATTCAAAAGCAGTCCCAAACTGGGACTTTCGAAAATTAATTTCTAATTAAATTAATATCGACGGTGTTTTCTATAGGGTATGATTAATGTCAGGACGGGGGATTTTCTGAAAAATTAATCACTAAAATCATAAAACATACTAAAGGGTTCAATAAAAAATCTTACCACAACGCATCATATCCATTTATATCATATAAAAACATACATTTAAATCATAAGCTGTTTTTAAACAACTTTTAAAATAAGTTGTTCTTAAAAACAGACTTATACTGATAAGCTGTTTAAAAGCAAGCTTATTTCAACTTGTTTGGCATATATGAGCTTATTGTATAATAACACCCGGAGTAAACATACGGCTTATATCACAAAAAAAAAAAAGTTTTATTGTATAATAACCACCCCTGGGGAGTTAATAACACAACAGTAAAAAAACAAACGGCCTTATATCAACAAAGTTTCTAAGTATTAACAACTTATTATACTAGATATCAAACTTTCATTAACCCAACGGGGCTTATATCTAATATTTCACTCTCCAACAAAACAATAATAACCACTATATCCGTATATAAAACACGAGACATACATAGAGAGAGAGATAGAGATGTATAGAGAGATATGATCCTAATAATTAATATATAAACTAACAATATTTAAACAATAAACATTCCCCGGCGACACATTCCCCGGCGACATGTCACCCGGGATACCAAAATGAGAAAAAAAAATTATAACATACCTTGGATGTGGATTCGGCTCGTTGTCGCTCGGCTGTCAACTCGGCTGCCGTCGGTACAAGCTGCCAAAACCAAAAAAAAAATTTACTTAACAAAATTTTATAATTAACAACTTCTTACAAAGATAATAATCTTGTTTAACCAAATCATATTATAATTAACAAAATTAAAAAAATATATACAACAAACCACCTAGGTGAGTCGAAACCTGTGTGTGTGTGTGTCAAATTATCACTCAACCACCAATAATAGAGGGTTATGAAAAACCATAAGATAAAGAATATCATAATAGAGTGTAAACAAATAAAAAAGATTTAGTGAGTATTTGCACTTTTTTGTGTAACGCTGTTTTTAATTATACTTCTTATTATTATTAGCATTATTATTATTATTTATCATCAAATTAAAGATCATTACTCAAAATCTTATAAATTTTATCCCCTTCCTCCTCATCAATACCAAAAAAATAAAAAATAAAAAAAATACAACTCATTCCCATAAACCCAACAACACAACAATATCACCCCTTCTCACCCCCCCCCCACCTCTAAATATCCTCTTTCGCCTACCCAATAATTTAAATACTAAAATCTACAATGATCTTTAATAACCCAAAATTACCATGTTTACAACACCCCTTTGACCCACTTTCCTTCTTTCCAAAAAAACAACACAAATATAACCACATCACATAACACCTCTATCTACCCCTTACCGTCCCAAAACAATCCAAACCAAATTTACTAATCCACTCACTCCACTCACTCTTCTTTTTTCTAAAACAAATAACCTTATACACCACCCCCTCACCATCACAATAGCCGTTCCCCCCCGCTCTTCTCGCGACCCCCCAACCGAAACGAAATCACTGATTCTCATCACAACATTTACAATACCCCCACTCCCCCCTTCTGCCACCGCGCCTCCCCTCATGTCTCTTGCCTGTTTCTAGTCACCACACTTCATATATCTTCTCGTAATTCTTCTAATTGTATCTCCCCCAAACTCAATTGAGCTTATCAACCCTCTATCACTATAAGTGCTTAACAAAACGTAATGTTCTTTCACGAGCTTGTTGCTTCTGAAAAACCGCAGGTATGAGCTTTATAAAAATACAACAATGGGCTCCCCGCCCTCCCTCATGGTTCAGGAAATACCCAAACCGTCCCATGGTATTGTGGTTCCACCCGGCCCTTTACTAACACTAGCCTCCCACTGCTAAAACTTATATCCCATGACATAAATAGAGCTTATTAAGGATTTAAAATAAGACAAGAGCTTATAGAATAAGGTGAAGACTTACTAGATCTTGAAATGGGTTAAAATTGCTTATTATGATTCAAAAACTTGTAGATGAATTCATGAATTTCTTTCTTTTTAAACCTTGGGACTTAGCTTATCCTTCCTTTCTTCTCTTCAATGGCTTGGCTAGATCATAGTGTTGAGGTAGCTTTGAGTTTAAATGGTGAGTTAAAGAAGTGTGTATGTATGCGTGTATATATAGGCTCAAAACCTTAGAGTGGTGGCCAAGTTGAGTGGAGTGGTGGCCAAGGTGTAGTAGAGTAGTGACCAAGGGATGCTAGGTATGACTAAGGAGGACTAGGGACTAGCACAGCAAGGTGTAAGGTTGTGGTGAGGGGTTCGGTTATCAAAGGGGGTGACGAGGGTGTTTGCTTGGTGAGCAAGGGTGTGACAATGTGATAAGGTGCTAGGGTGGTAACAAGGAGGTGATGGAGGTGCTTAGCAAGGTGGTAGGCATGGTGGTGAATCATGGAGAAGGGTGGTTGCTTGGTTGTAGCTTGGTTCGAACAAGTTTAGGGTTAAACGGGTTGTTTAGGGTTTTCTTTTTTTTTATTTTTTTTTTATTTTTTTTAATTTTTTTTTTTTTTGGGTTTAGGGTTTTAGGTTTAAGTCGAGCTAGGGTTAAGATTAGAGAGGGAAAAGTGTTTAAAAATGATGCATTAGAGTTCTTGTAACTCGTGCTTTGAAGGTGGTACGAAAAGCTTAAAAGATTTGGAGGGAAAATGGCTTATTTGAATCTCGTGCTTAATTGACTTGCACCTAGGGCTTTAGAAAGTTGTACTAGGGTTTTAGAGGGAAAAGACATTTGAATTTCATGTATTGAAAACTTGTACACAGGTCTTATAAGCTTGTACATATGTTTTGTATGTAAACATTACAGATAGTTAGGGTTTAGATATAAACGTTAACGTATAAAGTCCGTTTTATAATAAATGTTTTAAATGGTATGTTAAATAAATAACGTATGGTAAAATGAAGTTTAAAACATATTGCTTGACATATTATAATGTTTACTTGCCATAAACGTTGATGATATTGGCATTGGTAGGTTGCGTGAGCATGTTTACTTTGGTAATGTAAGTTACGTTACATTATGGATGAAAAAATCTTTCCATGAAAATGGTTGCATCTAATTTAATAGATGGAAATTACACTGAGTAAAATTGCATCTAATTTAATAGATGGATAATTACATAGGAGAAAATTATGGGTTATTATAGTCTCCCAACCTTAAAGAAATCTCGTCCCGAGATTTAGTTGGATGTTGGAGTGATGTTTGAAAATAGATGTGGATATTTGGTACGAATTTAATCTTCGTGTTTCCAAGTGAATTCTGGTCCTCTTTTAGAGTTTCATCTTACTTTGACTATAAGAATACGACTTTGTATCAGTTGCTTGACTTCTCGATCCATAATTTCTGATAGTGTGTGTATGTTCCATAAGTTTGAGAGAGAGAGTATAATCGACGCTCGAATATCGCGCGGATCGACAGCGCGCACCACCCCCCTGCCGACCCCCCCGGCCGCCGCAACTTCGTCAGGCCATCGGCCCCATCTTCTTCCCCCCCTACCTCCCATCAGAAATGTGGCCCCGAACCCCACCCCGCCCTACTATTGAAAACTTACTGAGTGATCGCGCTCTACGAGCTATGAGCAAGTTGTGGTATGCCACTGCGGCCGATACCTGTAGTTAAGGTATCTTAAATGGTCCAATGTATCAGGGGTTAAGCTTTCCTCGCTTTCCGAATCGAATGACACCTTTTTGAGGTGACACTTTTAACATAACACGGTCTCACTTGAATATATTTAAGGCTTTCGCCTATATAGCGCAGACGCATAACTCCTTTGGCCAATCTCTTGTTAAGCTTGCAAGCGTTGTCGGAGAGGATTGTACTATCGAGAGAGATAGGTGGTTTCTAGTTTATCTATTAGTCCGTGAGTTTGAACATCTCTAACTTCGGCCCAGCAGACAGGTGATCTGCACTTTCGACCATAAAGTGCCTCGAATGGTGATGCCTTAAAACTGGTATGTTAACTGTTATTGTAAGAAAATTCTACTAATGGTAAGTGTCTTTCCCATCCTTTTCCAAAATCTATAACAAAGGCGCGAAGCATATCTTCGAGTGTTTGGATAGTTCTTTCACTTTGTCCATCTGTCTCGGGATGATATGTCGTACTCATGTCTATCTGAGTACCCAAAGCACTCTGCATTGACTGCCAGAATCTGGATGTGAAATGACTGTCACGATCCGAGATGAGAGATATCAGCCCTCCATGCCATGAGACTATCTCCTTTATATAAAACCTTGTAAGGGTTTCCGTTCTAAAAGCAGTCTTGGGAATATCTTCATCCCTGACTCTCAGTTGGTGATAGCCTGATCTCAAGTCAATCTTTGAGTAAATACTCGAACCTTGAAGTTGGTCAAATAAATCATCGATCCTGGGTAATCGATACACATTTTAAAAGATCCGTCTTTCTTTTTAACAAATAAGACAGGAGATCCCCAAGGCGAAGTACTTGGTCGGATAAAACCTCGGTCTGCTAACTCTTGTAGTTGGTTAGATAGTTCCTGCATTTCTGAAGGAGCTAATCTGTAGGGTGCTCGGGCTACTGGTGTCGCTCCTGGAATTAAATCGATTTGGAATTCTACTTGGCGAACCGGAGGAAGGCCGGGTAGGTCTTCAGGAAAAACTTCTGGAAATTCTCTGACTACTGGTATATCTTCTAGTCGTTTTTCGTCTGACTTCTTCTCCTTTACTTGGGCTACAAAAATTTGACATCCCTTGGATATATACTTTTTGTTTTTAATACAGGATATGAGGCTTAGTCGAGTTTTACTTCGATCACCTCGGATGATCAAAGTTTCACCGTTGATTGAGATGTGGACGACTTTCTCGTCACAGAGAATTTTGGCATGATACTTGGATAACCAATCCATACCAATGATGACGTCGAAACTACCGAGTTTAATTGGCATAAGGTCAATTTCGAAGGGTTGGTTTAACAAAATCAGAGTGCGACCCTGGATAACGGTATTAGTGCCTACTAGGTTTCCATCGGCCATTTCAATGTCATAAGTGGTATCTAGTTTAATGGGTGGGATATTAAGCATAGAAGCAAGAGATATAGATACGAAACTTTTATCGACTCCTGAATCAAATAATACTCTAGCTAGATGTTGGTTTAGAAGGAACGCACCCGTGACTACGTTCAGGTCTTGTTTCTGGTCTGATGTCCCACCTTGTTGCAAGTCTGACACCTGACAGTACAAATTCCTGTGTGATGTAGGGTGCATCTTTGTACACCAAGGAAGGTTTCCTACGTATCTTTTGTTTTCAGTATACTTTTTGTTCTTAGTCGAGGTGGCAGCATGAGTCCTGACACTTTCTTGCCTTCTATTCTGCTGTTGGTGGTAATCATTGTTACAGTTGTTGTTACGATAGTTGTTGTTGCTGGTGGCGTTCCTTCTATCATCAAACTTTCGTTTGTGATCATTGGTTCCTTGCACAGAACCATGCTTTAGTACCTGATCTATTAACCTCTAGGCTATGTTGGCAACTTCTTCCAGAGCTGTGGCAATACTATCAGTAACTAATTTCCTGATGGAAGGCCTGAAGTCAATTGTTGATAGCTGGCAAAGTTGATTTCCTTTGAGGGAGCCATTGCTAGTCAACATTTACAAAAATGAATGAATTACAAGTTATTGTCAAAATTATTCATACATAGTGGTATTGAAAAATCATTTGACTATATCATGTGTATGGACCTATTTGATACAAGTTCTAAACAAAGTAATACACATCCTTGGTATAACATGCAAGATAATAACGGA
This sequence comes from Tanacetum coccineum, assembly GCA_026074375.1. NCBI lineage: Eukaryota > Viridiplantae > Streptophyta > Magnoliopsida > Asterales > Asteraceae > Tanacetum > Tanacetum coccineum. The sequence goes on from BQNB010056973.1 coordinate 34,079, forward strand.
AATTTTTTGGAATTAAGAATTCCAAGGAATGAAACACTTAACAAGCATCTACTCAATACTAGATTCCTCGGGGACTGGTTCACTTCCCAGTGGTCGTGGTATGATCCATAATAAGTTATCTAACTCTGTAAAGATAGACTCATCAAAGGGATAATCTGGTGGTGGTGTAGTTGACCTAACCGGTGATGAAGATCCTACCGATAAAGATGGAGATATTGAAATGGGTGATTCGACAGGAGTCTTAGTATCTTTAGGTGGTGGAATCTCTTCGGGAGGAAAAAAATCATGGGAATCAAACGTTGGTGATAGTGATAACACTGGAGATGGAGGCACAATAGTTGGGGGTGGAATAGTAACTTGTGGTGGACTAATGGCATCATATGCTTGCATGACCTTCATATAGGGGTCATTATGAAAAAGTGAAAGAGTTGGTGAAGCTATTAGAACTAAACCAGATGAATTATTTGAAGATTCAGAAGAAGTATTTCCTGGTGAAGCTGGGAAATAGTCTGGAAAGTTAGAGGAAAAAGCATCCTCAATATCAGAAGCAGGGTGGTTGGGAGAAGACATCACTCTGTTAATAACCCAGCGGTAAATAACATAAGTTATTTATATAATAGTATAATAGTTATGTATCTTCACATACTATTCCGGAAATGTAGTGGCATAGAGGACTTTCTTGGATGGAAAAAGAAAAGTAGTTATAGTTAAGGTTTTAACCTTGTTCTCTATAACTGTGGCTCTGATACCAATCTATAACACCCCCATTTTTGACATATAGCAGCGGAAGCTAATCTGGGGTATTATTTCATAGTACAACAGTCATAATCATAGAAAACGACTCAAAAGAGACATTTTTGGAAAATTTAGTTATCATTCATTATTTCATCAGAGTTTTTACAAACAGAGGTCCCAAAATCTACATGAAAACATAAAGTTTGAATGATAACAGTTTAGCCATCTTCAAGTCCGTGCCACTCTGTGCCATAAGATGCTCAGTTACCTGAGATAAACATGCTAAAAAGGTCAACACAATGGTTGAGTGAAATTCATAGGTTTATGTTAAACAGTTTGAATACAAGTCGTTGGGAATTAAAGGGCTTCTACAAGTTTATACTGCTGGAAGGACTTAGTGCTGCTATTGAAGATTGAAGAATATAAACTAAGTCAGTAGTACTGCCAATTGTAGTATTAGTACTGCTGGTTACAGTTAGTACATAAGCCATACTAAAAGATAGTCACTTTAGTACTGCTAGCTTTTGTATTAAGTACTGTTAGTATAGAAATATTATACTAGCGCTTACGTGAATGCATGAGATATATAGGAATAGATAAGTATGATCACTTAACCGTTTTGGTAAGCTCATTTAAGGGCTTCCTTGGTGTATTAAAGAGAACCTTTACACGGCAGCTAGGTTAAATAAAAACAAAGTTTCAAAAAATATTAATAAGTTAGTAATCTGTAACCTAGCGGATAATAGTAATCCAAGTTCTTTTATTCATTGTTCTTCTTAGCAATATAAGTTAGTTCCCCACATAGCTATATTGTCATAGTCAATGTTTCTCTTGTAGTTAGTTTGGGGATCTATCCAAATTGGCGTACACCACCCTAAACAAGCTAAGAAAGTGATCTATAAGACTGGGATCATAAGTGGTTATCAGAGCCTGTAGAGAAACTCTGAGTAAGAAGAACCCAAACACATCAGTTATAAATCTTTACCTTTCAGATCTATTCAATGGCAGGATCAGATGATGAAAATCCACCACCACTACCACCACAACAAACACCAACACAACAAGCCCCTCACACTGTGTCAACCATTAAACTCCCTATTTAGAAGTAAGGTGAGTATGACATTTGGGCCATGAAAATGGAACATTGACTTGAGACCATACATACAAACCTAATGGTGAAGTCAACAAAAGGAAATGGTCCTGCAAGTGTCTCAACAGATACAAATGGAGTAATAAAGGTTCTGCCTCCTAAAACAGGCTAAAAAAATTTAGCAAGAGAAAGATAAAGAAAAAGCAAGACCACTTGCTTATGGCTTTTTACAAATACCATTTTAGCAAAAATTTCATAAGATGACTGATGCTAAAGAGATGTGGGATGCTATCAAATCCAGATTTGGTGGTAATGATGAATCAAAGAAGATGCAGAAATACATTTTAACGTAACAGTTTGAAGGCTTTTTTGTATCCAACTCAGAAGGACTACACAAAGGTTACGACAGGTTTCAGAGTCAACTTGAGATTCATGGTGCAGGTGTCTACACTAAAAATGCAAATCAGAAGTTCCTTAGGTCTCTACCTTCTTCCTGGTCCTAAGTATCCTTAGTCATGAGGACCAAGCCAGGAGTGGACAATCTTAGTTTTGATGATCTCTATAACAATCTAGATCCTTACGTCCGATGTTAAAGGCTCTACTGGATCATCTTCTAGTGCACAGAATGTCGCCTTTGTTTCTTCTGAAAGCACTAGCAGTACTAATGATGTTAGTACTGCTTATGGTGTTTCTACTTCTTCTGGCTACAACTCACAAAGGGAAAACTCTTCATCATACACTGATGAACTCATGTACTCTTTCTTTGCTAATCAATCCAGTGGTCCACAATTGGATCATGAGGATCTGGAGCAGCTTGATGAGTTTGATTTAGAGGAGATGGACTTGAAATGGCAAGTAGCCATGATTTTAATAAGATTGAAGAAGTTTTACAAGAAGACAGGTAGAAGGTTGCAGTTTGATGCCAAGGAACCAGTTGGCTTTGACAAGACCAAAGTTGAGTGCTCTAATTGCCAAAAATTAGGGCACTTTGCTAGAGAATGTAGATCAAAAGGAAATCAAGAAAGCAAAAGGAGAGATGCAGAGAATGCTAGATATAAAGCAAAAGACAATAAGAGGAGACCTAGAAAATAGGAGGAACCTAAAGTTTTGGTAACTCTTAATGGGGAAGGTGTTGATTGGACTGGTCTTGCAGAGGATGAGCAAGAAAACTTTCCTTTGATGGCTTACATCAATTCAGGCTCAGACACTGAGGTAACATCTTGTTCAAAAGAATGTGTGGAATCATATGCTAAACTTAAAAAAATTATATAATGAACAAATAGAATAACTTGGTGATGCTAGTATAGAAATTCAAGCCTATACTCAAGCTTTAGCAAAGGTAGAGGCTCAATTAGTTGCTCATCAAAAAAATCAACTTTGGTATGAGGAAAAGATTAGATTTATGAAAATTGATTTAGATGATAAAACTGATGTGCTCACATATCATAAGAAACTATTAGCAAAAGCTGTAAAAGAAAAAAGAAGAATTAAAAACCAAACTTGAGAATTTTCAAAGTTCTTCTAAAAGCCTTAGTAAACTACTAAATAGTCAGATGAGTACTAGGGACAAATTTGGGCTTGTGTATGGAGATCAAGTACATGAAGGTATCTTAAGTTATGAAAAAGAAGTTCTTGAAAGTGTATTTGACAGTAGGTTAAGTGATGTAGAAGATAGTCCTATACATAATAGATTTGCAAATATTAAAGGCATGCATGCAATTCCCCCTCCAATGACAGGAAATTACATACCTTCAGGACCTGATAGACAAGTAGATGATTCTATGTTCACATATGGTCCAAAATAGTCTAAAACTAGTGAATCTGACACTCAAACTAGTAATTTTGACTCTTGTGAGTCCAATTCTAGTGTAGAAACACTTGAATATGTGAGTCATCTTATTAAAGATTATGATTTTCATGAGAAAAGAATGGCTAAACAGGTTGAATTGAACAAAAAGAAAGGTAAGGGTACTGGTCAAGGGGAGAATAGACTAGTGTGGAACAATGTGCAAAGACTGAATCACCAAAACAAGTTTGTTCCAAAAGTAGTACTAACTAAAACTGGCATATTTTCAATTAATACTGCTAGACAAAATCCTTTTAGTCAAGCAGCAGAAACTAGTACTGCTAGAAAAGTTAATACTGCTAGACAAAATCCTTTTAGTCAAGCAGCAGAAACTAGTACTGCTAGAAAAGTTAATACTGCTAGACCCATTATGAATGAAATCAGACCCGAAATAATTTTTATAAGTCTCATTCACCTATTAGAAGGCCATTTAATAGAACAATAGCACTAAAAGCTAATTTTTCAAATCAAAAGGTTAATACTGCTGAGGTCAAAGCAGTTAGTGCTGTTAGGGGCAAAAGGGAAACTGTTGTTAAGCCCTCAGCAGGTTGTAATTGGAGACCCAAAAGACATTACTGGGACAAAGTCTCCAAATACAATAGTGGATCAAACTCTAATAAAATTGTTAATTTTAAAGATTCACTAGGTAGACCCAAGTCAGAAATGGCTTG
>BQNB010056974.1:0-38420 GCA_026074375.1 Tanacetum coccineum
CAAAGATCGAATCTAGATGCATAAAACGCCCAAAGGGCTTAAAAATTAATCAAGAACCCTAATTTTGTTTACTTGTAATTACAAATTCTACACGTTGGCTCGTGATGCAATTGTTAGGATTTTACATCTATTTAACCAATTAAACATATCATGAGTACGCAGCGGAAAAATCAAACACGTATAGAACTTATAATTAACAAGGGATTGAAAATGTGTACATTTTAGCAAGAAACGTTACACTGCTTTTAGCAATAAACGTTACATCGTCTTCAATATACGCGTGTGTATAACATCACGTCAAACCACCAAAGATCAAAAGAATAATCCATCTAAATGTACACACACAATACGTTCTTAGCAAACAACGTGTATGATAGTACTAGTATTGTTTAACCAAACGATCACCGTAGATTGACTATCAACTAAACCAAGTAACCCTTCATGATCTTGAGGGTCGAAACACAACCAAACAAAATAGGGGAAAAGAAAACCAAAAACCTTAAAAGGTTTTGGTTTGGTCGACTAGGAGAAAGAGCAAGAGAGATTAGGGATTTTAGGGATTGAAGTTATGAGCTCTCAAGGACCCTAAGACCTCCTTATATACTCCTCTTAACTTGGCATGCAAGCAAAGTCTTCCACCTCCTCATGATGAGGTGGTTCGACCGACTATAAGGAAAGAGTGGGAAAAACCAAACTTTTCTTTTCCCGGTTTTGCATATTAGTCCTTTAACTATTAACAACTAATATTTATTCTTGTTAAACTTTTAACGATCGTTTGTTTAAACACTAATTAATTTACTACATTAATATATTAAATACATTGTTCTACATATTAACGTGTGCGTCCTCTTAGGCTCGAATAATTCCCGGACATATATAATTTATATTTGTTCATATTCCAACAGCTCCCACTTGGACATGTATAAATTATATAATAACATTGGTAAGCGTCTAGCAACACGACAATGCTCCCAGAAACATCCGAGTGTGGTTTCATAAAGACACGGACAAATGATTTATAAATTTACAATCCCTTTGTTTCCGATACCATGTTAAAAATGGATATGGATCAATGTCATTCCATTATTTAACGATTATGTTTCTCGTATATGTAACTAATCAAGATTACCAAAAATCAATGAGACAAATCTTCATGAGTTTTCGGGTACGGCCATACACACATCTGATTAATTCTACGAGGGGCCCAGTGGCATCATTCTTCAACTATTGAAGGAACAAATTCTATATTGACTACAAGTGCCAAGTCATCATGTTTCAAAATCACTTCTGAAATAGCCCTTATTAGTTATCCATATTTTAGTATAACTTAGACTAGATCAAGAAGGATTATTATCCACATATTCAAGGACCAACTTGCATCTCCAAGGGTCAAGATTTTGAAATAAAATCACTTACAAGGTTTACTTTTATGACGACGATACCATAATGTATATATCCCTTATTTGTGGGGAAAATCCAATATTCATCTTATAAGTAATCATGTGAGTTTGGTGTACCACATCCTTAATAACAAAAATAATTACCAATCACTCAGAAATTGTTCTAATTTAACACTATTCTCATATTGTTTAATCGACCAACAGATTAATTTAGAATAATACTATTATTATTCATGGATTTATAATGACACAATTTAAGATATAGATAATATATAATATATATATATATTATTATAAATATATATATATATAATAAATATAAACAAAAATACCAAGTATCTTAATCATAAAATACATTATGTTCAAACATCCCTTACCCAAATACTAAACACAGATCTACATGAAACTACTAGCTAAACGAAGTCTCATGCTCCTAGCATGTTGAGTAAGCTTTCATTTAGGTAAAGCCTTCGTAAAAGGTTATGCTAGATTGTCATCTGTGTGAACTTTAAGAAGGTTATTTCTATGGTAGTGTCTGGAGCCCATCTGAACTCCTGGTTCGTTCGCGATAAGAAGTGCGGCTGAATTATCACAAAACATCTTAATTGGTTCGTTTATTGTTGGTACTATACCAAGCCTTGAAATAAACTTCCTAATCCAAACAGCTTCCATCTCTGCTTCTTAAGCAGCTATGTAATTCAGCTTATGTAGCAGGCATTTCAGTAGTACTTTACTTGGAGCTTTTCTAGTCTACTACGCTTCCGTTCAAAACAAAACGTATCCTGTTAGCGATTTCATAGCATCTATATCAGTCTCAAATCTAGCATTGCAATAGCAATCAACTCGAAGTTCAGCTTCTGGATTTCCACCATAAACCAAGAACATATCTTTAGTATTTCTTAAATACTTAAGAATATTTTGCACAGCAGTCCAGTGACATTCACCAGGATTCTGTTGAAACCGGCTGGTAATATTTTGCGCGAACTCAACATCAGGTCTAGTGCATCTTACAACATACATAATGGAACCCACAGCAAAAGCCATAAGTACAATGCATAGCGTTCACCTCCTCAGGTGTTGAAGCACCTTGTGTTTTGTTCAAGTCAAGTCTTTCTTACATGAGGATATGACCACGTTTGGAATTATCCATTTTATATCTCTTTAAGATCTTATCTATGTAAGCATTTTGACCAAGTCTAATCAATCGCTTTGACCTATCTCTGTAAAGATATTGATTTCCAAGAATAAATGTGCTTCCCCGCAAATCCTTCATAGCAAAACATCTTTCCAATATAAGTCCTTTACACTTTGTAAACTGAATGTGAATTTCCCATGATGATTATGTCATCAACATATAAGATGAGTTTACTCCTACTAGCCTTTTGATATACACATGTATCATCAAGATTTTGAGCAAAACCAAACCTTTTGATTTTCTCATCAAATCTTTTATTCCAGCTTCTTGATGCTTGCTTAAGACCATAAATGGATCTTTGAAGCTTGCATACTTTTTACTTGGATATAAGGATCAACAAAACCTTCAGGTTGCACCATATAAATGTCTTCATCAAGATAACCATTTAAGAAGGCTATTTTTATATCCATTTTCCATATCTCATAATCATAGTATGCCGCTATAGATATGAGAATCCTAATAGCTCTAATGTCAGCGACGGGTGAGAACGTTTCTTTATAATCAACCCTGTAGATTTGAGTATAACCCTTTGCTACAAGATGAGCTTTATAGGTGTGTACAATACCATCCATGTTAGTCTTTTTCTTAAAAATCCACTTACTTCCAACTGTATTACAGCCAGGAGGAAGATCGATCAGGACCCATACCATATTTTCCATCATGGATTGTATTTCCGCATTCATAGCATCGCTTTACTTATTAGATTCTGAATCTAACATCACGGCTTTATAGCTAGTGGGTACATTAAGATCCCCTAGACTATGCTCCTCTGTTTCTACATTTAGACTTAAACGATTTGGAGCTTGACGTGTCCTTTCAGACCTACGAATCGAAATATCTTCCTCTTGAGGTGGTTCAAAACCTTCAACCTCCATAGAATTATTGCTAGGATTTCAGAAAAAGGTTTGTATCTTCGTCTTGAATTTCTTCAAGATCTAGGCCCTATCCCACAGACATCTTGATTATGAGATTTATCTCAAAGAACTCAGCATACCCTCGCAATAACTATTTTGTTTGTTCAAGTGGGAAGTAAAAAATAGTAACCCATCGTTTTCCTTTGGTATCCTATAAAGATAGCACTTAACAGATCTTTTGTGGGAGGTTTGTCAGATTGTATCCCGCTTCACACGCGCCTTCTCAACCCCAACCTTAAGTAAGACAATAAGAACTTCTTCATACCATAGTTCATATGGTGTCTTATCAACCTTCTTGGTTGGAACCATATTGAGAATTTGTGTTACAGACTCTAGAGCATAATCCCAAAAGGATAACGGTAGAGTAGTAAGATTCATCATAGATCGAACCATGTCTAACAAAGTACGATTTCTCCTTTCAGACACCCCATTGTGTTGTGGTGTGTATGGAGGAGTAATCTGCCGGACAATTCCACAAGCTTTAAGATAATCTTTAAACTCTTGGCTTATGTATTCACAACCTCGATCTGATCGAAGAGCCTGATTGCTTCCCCGAGTGATTTTTCTACTTCATTTTTTTAAACACCTTGAATTTTTCAAAGACCTCATGTTTTTATGTTTAAGTAAGAGAAACATTACCATTAAACGAATATAAGCATCCGTAGGAATGTAAGAAGTAGCTAGCACCATTGTCTTGACACAGTCAAAGTGGACCACACGATATCAGTATGCATATTCCAAAGAAGATCAGTTGGCCTTAGTCGGGACATTTGGAAACGATTTCCTTGTCATCTTGCCTAATAAACAAGACACGCATTGATCAAATGACTCATCATCTGTTGATTTTAAAAGCCCTTCTTGTTGCAGCTTTTCAATATGTTTCTTACTTATATGAGCAAGACGACAGTCCATAGATAATTTGAGTCCAAATTATGTTTGGCTCTTTTATTGCTAACATTATAAATAGAATTAATATTTTGGTACAAGATTATGCATATCAATTTCATAAAATATCCATACTAGGAATAGCATAAAATAAAACACATTGTTTCTTAGAAACGAAATTCCAATAATTGCTAAAACACTGACAAATCCATTTTCTAACAAACGATGAACTGTGACACAACCCTCTAATCATAGAAGATGCATAATGACAATTGTCTAAACAAATCACAAGGTCATTAGGTAAAACTAAGTCAATACTTCTACTTGTTTCCAGCTTTCTTACTCCTCCAAGACCATGTTTTGTGTTACAATATAATACCATAACTAGTGCATACACCTATGAATTAGTAATGAAAAGAAAATAAGTCTATTATAGAAGACATCTAAAGAACTGGCAGTAGCCGAACTTGCTTCTTTTTTCATAAACAACTCAGCAAGCTAAGGCAGGACAAATCTCTTACAATGACCTACCCGTCTTTGCCAGTGGTGACATGTGTCATCCTTAGCAGGGTTATCTTTAAGCAGTAAGGTTTAGGTTTTTTAGGCTTAAAGGATATAAACTAGTTTATACCTTCCTTGCATTATAGCTTTAACCCTTACCTTTAGCTTTAAGCAATTTCTTATTGGATTTTTTAGTTTTACCACCTTTTAAATTCACATTACTTATGGTGTTTTCAGCCTTTTTTAGGTAAACCTTATGCCTACTCAATGAGCATAGACAGTATTCACCAACTGTCTTTTCCACCCCAATGTAGGCTTGTTTATGAGGCCATACCATGATTAAACAAACACTAAGCTCTTAAGGGGAGCACATAACCAAGAGGATCCAGTTCCACACAATTCTTCTCCTAAGACGTATGGGCCAACTGCTTTTTCCACAACCTTTGCAATCATGGAAAGTTTGGATCAGTCAAACACTTAATCCACTTACGCTTGTTCCTCAAATTAAGGATTAAAGCTCCTTAAGCATTTCATAACGTGAGGAATTTGAATTCTTAAAAGTTTAGAGTCCATACTTCTGAGCATAAGACAACCACCTCATTATGAATCATATACCGCATTCCACTGCGCAAGTACTCAAAATTGGTCGGTGAAGCAGGGGAAATAGGTTGTTCAATGACAAACAATTTCCTTTTCAACTCTCAAGACTAACTTAAGTTGACGAAACCAGTCATTGAAATTGTTTCTAGAAATTTCAAACATCGACCTGAAAGCCGAATGGTTTATGTTTTAGACAGGTAGTGCCATTTACAAAACATAGTAAAGTTCAAGAATTAGAATATTGATAATACTCCTATGAAGAAAATTAACTACCATGTTTTAATCAAATAAACACTTAATTATCTACACATACAGCTAGTGATGTGTACGTTCAAAAGGTAATTGACGATCCCCAATAATTGCCACCAGTAGCAATTTCCTAGAACATTTATGGGACTTACTTTATACAATAATTTCTAGTGCATGTTTCATTCATCCAACAATGCCCACGATTTTAAGGTCTCACCAATAAACCTTAAATTAAGGTGCTCGTTGCCAATCAAAAACTGGGATTCTGTAACACTAACGTCTCATGAAAAAGTGTACAATCACATTAGGATTACGATCTACATACGTCTCACGCATAGTAAAAAGCATCTACAAGTGTTTTTACAAATTGGATGGCAAAAACTTATTTAAAAAGGGTATAATATTTGTCGTGACAAATATGTACGAAGAAACATGCATATAAGACTTCGTATCAAAGATTATAATAAAAAAACTTAAACTCAATTAAGTTATTTATTATAACGGTATAATTTATTGATATTATATTATTAACACTTATTTCTTAAAATGATACCTTTTAAATTGACGATTCAACAGGTTTCCAAATATAAAGAGTTATGTTTTAAAAAATTGACACTGTAGTGACATGCCATGGTTCACGATAACTCTAATCGAACGCACAAAAAAGAAGAGAATCAAGTCAGCGCGAAGCATATTTGTTGGGAATAAAATGCTAAGGATCCCACTGTTAGTTGAATGGTTTCCCACTGATAAAGAACTTCCACACTGTTAGTATAATTTTCCCACTACAAGGTTTCCCCTATGGATTGAAGATTTCCAACTGCAAGCATGAAGATAAGATCTACACATATTCAAATACGCGTTATATGTTATATAAAGAATGTACTACTTATTATCCCTACGGATTTAGGAGATCTAGTTAGGTCTTATCATGAATAGGACCCTTTTTGTTCCAATAAAAGGAGTTCTAGTTTAGAAAAAAGATATATATTCAATTTTTACATATATCCTCCATAGACTTTCTCATAGCTTAAGGTTTTTTGTAAACCCTAGTATCTGTTTTAGTACTCGTATTATTCAATCAAAAAATTAAGGCTTTTGGTTATTCACTGTTCCATGTCCATTAACCATCTGTATTATTCTTCTTAAACACTAAATTAGATACACGCATAACCTTTGGTGAAACACTTCAACAAAAGTTTCTCACATTATAATCTTGTGATTACCAAGTAAAAACTAACCTTATAAACCTAAGGCAGTAGATCTAGAGTTTTTGGGACACAACAAGTGGTATCAGAGCTTGTTGAGAGAACTTTGATCTAAGAAGCTTAACATATCACAAACTTCTCAATCACAAACAGAAATGGATCCCTATGTTACATCCACTCCTAATTCCATAAAACTTCTAATCCTTAACACTAGTAAATTTGAATAATGGAAGTTTAGAATACAACAGTACCTACAACATGAACACTATGCTCTATGGGAAGTCATAGAGTTTGGTGACTAATATAGAGCTCCTGCACAAGATAAAAGTGTATCTGGTAAAGCTACTCCATCATCAAGGAGCAAGGGAAGGACTGTGGCTGTAACAACAGAAGACATGCAAAAGAGAAGAAATGATGTCAAGGCAAGAACTACATTTCAATGAACTTTATTTATGCTTCAAAATGTGTGGATTGAATCCTTAAGATATTTGTCATGCTATGCTTGTTTACACTTGTACCTCTAATCTTGTTTTGTAGCAAACAAATTATCGTAAGATCGATACCTTGGTGCCCCGAACAAAGGGGAGCTTACATCAAGGGGGAGTCTTGTATCGTCGATTTCTTTCTCTCTACTCAACTCGACGATCAACCTTTTTGGTTTTGACAAAAAGGGGGAGATTGTTAATACAAATAATGTCCAAAAACGTTATTTATATTTTTCGACCTCTCAATGTTTTAATAATAACAAAATGTGAAAACGTTTACGATAAAATTAAACGTTTATAAATTACTAATCATAAAATTCTATTTCTAGGATTAATCACTTAAGGTATGGATAAACAAATCATTAAACATGATTAGTGATCAAGAAAATAATTTTTCTTAAATCTTATACTTCCACAAAAATGTTTTTATAAAAATATAAAAACAAATTATTTATTCATTAAAAGAAATGTTTTATTAAAAACATAAAATTTGAATTTTAAATTTCCCCCCAAAATGGAAGGTTCCATAACAGATACAACATTCACCACAGAAGGACAAAAAATGGAACGGAGTCTAGCGGCGGCCCCCTTATAGAGTCGGCGACCCCCTTATATATAAGGGACCGCCGCCAGCAACGATCATTTTTTGTCCCCAATAAATACTAGGCCACCCCATTTCAAAAACAGACTTCCTCTAGCCAAAAATTCTATCAGATCTAGTTTTCTCTCTTTTTCCTTTCTTTCTAAAACACCTATCTTGATCACTAACATTCCTTGATTTTGTTTCAAGTGATTAATTCTTTCTTCCTCCCTTCTTCACCTTCTAATCAAGTGCAAGAGAAGAACAATCGTATTCTTCTGCATACGAATTGTTATCAAGTGATCTCTCTCTCTTTTCTTATTCAAGATCACAAACATTCATTACATTTGTTTTGTGTCGTTGTATAAATTGGATCGCGTGTAGATCCAAGTGTGTATATTGTATATTGGTGTGATTTGGATTGTGTGTCAATCTAAGAGTGTATATCTTGTAAGTGTGTGAAGACTTAGTGAAGTCTTAGATTTGTTCTAGCTAAGATTAGGACTCGGCATCTAGCTTAGTGTTAAAAAAGTAAGTAAGCGACGTGTAAACGGTTTTCTCCGCCTAAAAAGAGCTTGTTGACATAGTGAAATCTCGAGTGGAGTACTCGGGGAGTGGAGTAGGAACGAAGAGGTGCTTTGTTGCCGAACCACTATAAATCTCGGTGTCTTGGTTTGATCGTTTCTTTCCTTACCTCTTTACTTATTACTTGCATTGTTAGATAGTTTTGTTGTGATTCATATTGTTGGTTGATTGACATACAACTCGAATCAAACTATTTCATAAGCAAACTTTTAAAACGCTAATTAATCGGTAAAACTATTCAACCCCCCTCACCCCCTCCCCTCTAGTTTCTACAAGGGTTATAGTACACGAGGTCATGTAACTAGTAATTTTTACAAAAGTTATGTGTGGAAACTAAAAGGGGGGGTTGAATAGTTTACACGTTTGTTTTACGTTTTAAAATGTTACTTTAAAAAATGTTTAGATCCGAGTTATATGTTTAACCAATTCACAATATGAACAATCAATAACTATCTAAGCTAAAACTAGATAACAACAATAATAATGTAAAGAGATAAGGAAAGAAACAACCAAACCAAGACACTAAGATTTTATAGTGTATTACTATAACATACAAAAACCAGGAAAGCAACACTTAATGCGCGGGTTGACTTGACCCGGTGCATTTAATGCATCGAGTCGACCCAACCCGGGTGCATTTAATGCGCCGGGTTGACCCGACCCGGTCCGACAAGTTTACCCGCCGGTATTTACGAAATAGCCCTTCCGGTATTTACGAAATACCCTCTCGCACTATGTGTCAAATTACGAAAACTACCCTCATTTAAAAAAAATTACAAAATACCCTCTCCCCCCACTAATGGCTGTTAAGTAACGACCGTTAGTTAATTTTTTTTATAATTTACGAAAATTGTCCTTGGGATCGGTCGTTACTTAACGACCGTTTTTTTTTGCAATTTACAAAAATATACCCCCTCTCAATATGTGTCAAAGACAAATGTTAATACAAATAATGTCTAAAAACGTTATTTATATTTTTCGACCTCTCAACGTTTTGATAACAACAAAATGTAAAAACGTTTACAATAAAAATAAACGTTTACAAATTATTAAATGCAAAATTCTATTTCTAAGACTAGTGATCACTTAAGGTATGGACAAACAAAATAATTAAGCATGATTAGTGATCAAGAAAATATTTTTCTCTTAATCCTCACTTTTAATTCTACAAAAGTATTTTCTCAAAAATACATTTACAAAATATTTTCTAATTAAAAGAAAAGTTTTATTAAAAACTTAAAATTTGAAATTCAAATTTCTCCCAAAAAATGGAAGGTTCCACAACAGATACAACCTTCACCACAAAATGACAAAAACAGGAGCGGAGTCTAGTGACGCCCCCCTTATAGGCCTGGCGGTCCCCTTATATATATGGGACCGCCGGGACCGCCACCAGTTTCCGTTGGGATTTCCTGTCTATAAATACCGTTCCACTCCCAGCAGAAAAACATTCCTCTTTGCACGAAATTTTTTAGTTCTTTCTCTCACTAAAACTCTTGATCACTAACATACTTAGATCTTGTTTCAAGTGATCTAATCTCTTCTTCTCATCTCTTCCCCCTCATTCAAGTGCAAGAGAAGAACACTCGTATTCGTCAAGAAACGAAGTGTTAATTAGTGATCTCTCCTCTTTTCTTCTAAGTACCAAACCTCTATTGTATTTATCTTGTGTATTTGTGTGATTCGGATATTGTGTAGATCCGATAGTGTAGATCTTGTGAGTGTGTATATCTTGTGAAGTGGTAGATTGGTTCTAGCTAAGATTAGGACTCGACATTTAGCTTAGTGTCGGAAAATAACGTAAGCGACGTGTAAACTGTTTTCTCCGCCTAAAGGGAGCTTCTTTCCTTATCTCTTTACATTATTATTGTTGTTATCTAGTTTTAGTTTAGATAGTTATTGCTTGTTCATATTGTGAATTGGTTAAACATATAACTCAGATCTAAACATTTTTGAAAGTAAACTTTTAAAACATAAAACAAACGTGTAAACTATTCAACCCCCCCCCCCTTCTAGTTTTCACAATTGGTATCAGGAGCAAGGTCACTCAAGATTTTTAAAATATATTGCATTTTAAAGCTTGGATAGATTTATGGATTCGACCAAAATTTTAGAGGGCAATCTATGCAAAGACCACCACTCTTTGAAAGCGATAGTTTTATTTATTGGAAAAATAGATTCGAGACATATGTTAAATCAAAAGATCTAGATCTTTGGCATGTTATTACCAATGGTGATTTTCAACCTATTGTACAAAATCCGAAAACCAAATTAGATGAGGTTATCCCTTTTGAAAAACAAACCGATGATCTCAAAAAGAGACTTGCGAAAAATAATGAAGCCAAAATGGTTATTTACAATGCTTTGCCAAGAAAATAATATGAAAGAATTTTCATGTGTAACACGGCAAAAGAAATTTGGAAAACTTTGTTAATCACCCATCAAGGTAATAGCCAAGTCAAAGATAATAAGATCGACCTTTTGGTTCAACAATATGAACAATTCGTCATTTCTGAAGACGAATCTATAGATAGTGCTTTTGCTAGATTTAATACTATTATTACTAGTCTTAAAGCTCTTGATGAAGGTTATTCTAGTAAGAACTACGTAAAGTAAGTTTCTTTAGGGCTTACATCCTAATGGAGGAGTTAAAGGTCACGGCGATTAAAGAGTCGAAAGACTACTACGTCACCATCTCTTGATGAAACTTATCGGTAAACCTTAAAAGTCATTGATCATCAAGAAAGATTCTGAAATAGTCAAAGCAAAAGTTGAAAGGAAATCTATTGCTTTAAAGGCTAAGAAAGAATCTAGTGATGAAGAGTGTTCGACTTCTGGTAGCGAAGACGAAGAGTACGCCATGGCGGTAAGAGACTTCAAGAAGTTCTTTAAAAGAAGAGGTAGATTCGTGAGACAACCTCGGAACGACAAAAAGACGTTCCAAAGAAGCCGTGATGACAAGAACGGTAAAAGTGATAGAAAATGCTTTAGATGCGGCGACCCAAATCATCTTATTGGAGAATGTCCAAAACCACCGAAAGATAAGAACCAAAGAGCTTTTGTCGGAGGCTCTTGGAGCGATAGCGGTGAAGAAGATGATGAGAAGGTCAAAGATGAAACGTTGTTCTTGTAGCATCATGCTTCAAATGAGGTATGTTTCTGAATCATACTTACTTTAGTGATGAAATTCTCAATTGATGATTTAACTTTAGAAAACGAATATGATAAGTTATGCAAAATGAGTCTAAAGATAATCACTAAGAACAAAAGGTTAAAAGCCACTAAAAATAGTCTAGAAAACAAGCTTAGAGAATTGAAAAATAAATTATCCACACTCGAGAAAAACAAGGGAGTTCATCTCGATTGTGTCAAAGTGGCATTGCGCTTAAAATGAGAATGAAAAACTCAAGAGGAATCCATAAGATTAAATAAATTTGAAAAGAGTACTTCATTGCTTAAATGAAATGTTGTGTAGTCAAAAAACCCTTCCGGTGCATTGATAAAACTCGGTTTTGCGGTTTAATTCATTTGAAGCATCATCTAGTGGAACTAAGGAAATAAAATTTGTGAAAGCTCAGAAAAAGGTGTCTTCTAATGGAGGTCCCATAAATATGGGCGGCCCCTAAAGTGCCAGACGACCCCCAAAATAATTATGGGACCGCCACCAGCAACGCCTGATTATGAGAAAACTGTGTCTTTTCAAAAATCCATTTTTGGTCCTAGACCAAAACAATAAATTGTTAATCAAAGCCAAAGTTTCCCGTGTAGTGACAATAAAGTTAAAAACAATTCTATAAACCATTGTCAATGCACGATGTTGGATTTAGAGAAACCAATTTTAGATCAAAAACCTTACCTTTAGTGAAAAAGTCAATAATACATTATCCTGTGCCAAAACCGCAATCCGAATAAATGACCATGGTCGACATAAATCGACCTCATGGAATTCCGTAACTTGGAATAACTTATTCCACGTCAAAGATACATGCCTGAGAAATGTGTTCTCCATTTCCTATCCAACCAATTGCTCATCAAATGCAAGGAATGTTTAGCACTAACAATTTTGGACACCATGAGATAAATGGGGACAAATGTTTGAGTCTTTGTATATATAATAGATGTGCTTGGAGTCGACTTGGAATCCGCTGAATGATCAAGGATAGCGCGACAATATGCTCTATACATATGACGGGCAGCAAACGAAAGCTTTATTACTTACAGGCCTACAATAGAGATGGTAACGTCATTTTTGATAGTAATCTTCCGCCGGTAACATCATTGGCAAAGGTATGATTTCTAATGAATCTCTCAAAATAGATAATGTAGAACATGTTGATAACTTAGGATTTAATTTGCTAAGTATAGGACAAATATGTGACAATAAGTGTAGAGTAACTTTCTCTGAACATGATAGCAAAATCTCTAAGGACGGTAAAGTCATAGGTAGAGGAATTAAGAAGAAAGGCCTATATGTGATGAAATTAGGAAATAAGCCAAAGGATCAAATTTGTCTAGCAACGATTGATGAAAAAAATTCACATTGGGGAATAGGAGATTAGGTCACGCAACTACATCTGCGTCTCATTCAATCGTTAGGCCTCTAAGGTATTAGTTAGAACATACCTAATGGAAGTTTGGATCACTTTTTTGTGATGCTTGCAAAATGGGAAAACAAGCTCACGCTAGTCACAAAGCTATAATCTCAACGACTAGATGCTTAGAACTTCTCCATATGGATCTATTTGGTCCATCTGGACTAGATTCCTTAAGGATAAAATCGAAGCTTTCGATCAATTCAAAATATTTAGTAGGAAAATTTAAAACTATTAAGGTTGTTCAATGGTGTCAATAAGAACCGACCACGGTAGAGAATTTGATAATGAAGTGCAATTTAGAGAGTTTTGTAATGCCAACAATATTACACATAACTTCTCGGCTCCACGCACTCATCAATCAAATGGCGTGGTCGAAAGGAAAAATAGGACACTTCAAGAAATAAGCAGGACTATGTTGAATGAGCAATCATTACCACAAAAGTTTTGGTGTAACGCCGTAGATACTTCAACATACATTCTCAACCAAATTCTCATTAGAGCCATTCTAGGAAAAACACCTTACGAACTCTTAAGAGGTAGAAAACCTACGTTAGATTATTTTAGAGTGTTTGGAAGCAAGTGCTTCATTTTGAACACCAAATACTACCTTGCCAAGTTTAACCCAAAGTCATACGAAGGTGTCTTTTTAGGTTATTCTTAATATAGTAAAGCCTAAATCATCCTAAACAAACACACTAAGAAAGTTGAAGAATCACTTAACGTGACATTCGATGAAACTCCTCCACCCTCTAAGACATCACCCTTGGTGGATGATGACTTAGATGAAGAAGAAGCTATTAGGTTCAGGGCACCTAGAAAAGAAAACTCTAAAAACGCCCAATCTGGATGAAACTTTAGAGGTTGATGAAATAGTCAACATTAAGGAATCTAGGAACCATCCTTTAGAAAATGTCATAGGAAACCTTAACCAAAGAACCCTTAGGTCACAAGCCCAAAACCAAAGTAACTTCTTTTGTTTTATATCAACTATAGAACCTAAGAATGTGAATGAGGCATTAGGAGATGAAAGTTGGATAGTCGCCATGCAAGAAGAATTAAATCAATTCATTGCTAACGACGTTTGGGAGTTAGTTCCACAACCTAAGAATATGACAATTATAGGAACTAAGTGGGTATTTAGAAATAAGTTAGACGAGAACGGTATTGTTTCTCGAAATAAGGCTAGGTTAGTTGCTCAAGGCTACAACCAACAAGAGGGCATCGATTATGATGAAACTTATGCCCCGGTTGCTAGACTTGAGTCTATTAGGATATTATTAGCTTATGCTTGTGCCTTAGATTTTAAACTATTCTAAATGGATGTAAAAAGTGCATTCCTAAACGGTTTTATCAATGAGGAGGTATACGTGGCACAACCTCTGAGATTCATTGATTTTGAAAAACCAGATCATGTTTATAAACTAAAGAAAGCTTTATATGGTCTTAAACAAGCACCCAAAGCTTGGTATGATAGATTAAAAGCTTTTCTTATTAAACATGAATATAAAATGGGAATGGTAGATAACACTCTTTTTACTAAGAAGAAAAGTTCAAATCTCATCATTGTTCAAATATATGTCGATGACATTATATTCGGTTCGACTTGTCAAGACATGTGTGATGAATTTGCCAAAATCATGCATGACGAGTTCGAGATGAGCATGATGGGTGAACTTAACTTCTTCCTTGGATTACAAATTAAACAAATGGAAGATGGTATATTCTTTAATCAATCTAAGTATATTAAAGAAATGCTTAAGAAATTTGGTCTAGAAGATTCTAAACCAATGAAAACCCCCATGTCCTCCGATACTAAACTCACGAAAGATGAAGAGTGTGAGTCGGTAGATAGTACCAAGTATCGAGGCATGATAGGTAGTTTATTATACCTAACGGCAAGTAGGCCCGATATCATGTTTAGTGTCTGCCTTTGTGCCCGCTTCCAAGAGGCTCCCAAAACCTCTCACCTTGAAGCGGTTAAGCGTATCTTCTGATACATTAAAGGCACTACGCACTTAGGATTATGGTATCCTAAGGGGACCGGCATAGAAACCGTAGTATATGCCGACTCTGATCATGCGGGAGATTATGTGGACCGAAAGAGCACTAGCGGTATTTGTACGTTCGTAGGATGTTGTTTGACATCTTGGTTCTCGAAGAAACAAACCGCTCTTGCTATATCCACTACCGAAGCCGAATACGTAAGCGCCAGAAAGGCATGTCAACAAGCACTATGGATGAAACAAGCTCTCATCGACTACGACATACGACTCGACGACGTTCCCATCATGTGCGACAACAAAGGCGCGATTGACCTTAGCAAAAACCCGGTGCAACATTCTCGTACCAAACACATCAAAATACGTCACCACTTTCTTCGTGATAATGTCCAGAAAGGACATATCTCAATCGAAAAAGTGCCGTCCGTCGACAACATCGCCGACATTCTTACAAAACCCCTTAAACGTGAATCGTTTAACTATCTACGTCTTGGTTTAGGAATGATGGAACACATTCCATAAATCATCTTAGTCCGCTTCTCTTTCTTCTGTCTCAATTCTAGTCCGTGTTCCATTCCGTGTCGTGACAACTTAAATACTTCATCCGAAGTACTTTAAGCATATTTAATTCGCGAAATGCAAATTAAAATGTCACTCCTCTTCGTAAAATTTTTGTCAAAAACCAAGTTCAAAAACCCTTGACTGAGGGCGGCCCCCCAATATATTTGGGACCGCCGGTAAATATGGGACCGCCACCAGCAAGTCACAAAATGGGACACTTAAACAAAAAAAATTCAAAACAGAAAAACAAACACCCCCTTACCTGCTGCACTCGACGAACACGACCCAAAACCCACCAAAACTTAAAATCAACCATCTAAACATCAATTGAAGATCAAATCAACACTAATAATCAATCCTAATATCACAAAAATCATCAATTGTAAGTCGTTTCATCTATTTTCTTTTAATTTGAGTCTAGGGTTCATGATGAACACCAAAAATTAAAATTGAGGATTTTTGTGTTTTCTTTCAATTTTGTACAATTAAGACAACTAGGATACAATGTATAACTAATATGCTTCTCGTAGATATAAGATTTGCATACATTAGTGAATTTGTTGAAAAATTGATTTTGAACCAAAACCCTAATTTTATTTTCAAATCACTCACGTTAGGACACAAATAAAATTGTTGTATGCATTGTTAATCCAATAAAAACCGTTTTCAAACACATGCATAATGATTCAGAACAAAGTTTTCAGATACATGATTCATATGTATTTTTCGACTTGTTTGGATGAGAAATATCAAATTAAGGAGCGTTTGGGTTAACTCTTAGGATGTTATATTTTAGGTCGAGTTAATCGTTACTCCACATTTGTTGCATTTAGGCACACACTAGAAACATTGCTCATGACATATTACATGTGAAACAGTAATAAAATGTGATTTCACTTTTGTTTTAGGAAATTATGCCTCGTAAGTCATCCGAAGATCATAAAAATACAAGAGCCTACATACCAATAATATCACATGAATACCGTACACCTATAAAAGAAAAACTAAGAGACCTAGAAAGACGTTACATTCATGAGGGTCGGGTGGTTTTTGACAACTTTGCGGATCTAAACTATGTTCGGTCTTTGTTTCATTTTGTCGAGTTCGAGTGTCTCCTTGAAATAAGTGAACAAATTTGTCCTCGCTTCATTCTCGAGTTTTATAGTCAATATCGAGTCAGTTATTTCGATGAAGGTCAAATGTTTATCGAGTTTGTTATTCAAAATCAATTCTTTTCTTACTCTCTTAAAGAATTTGCTCTAATTCTTGATGTACCTTGTGAAGGTGCGTGTGTCTTTACCGATAGATGGAGACTTGATGAGTTGACATATGGTATCCCTTCGGATGGTCCATATCAAACCAACCTTCCTTCCATTGAGGACATCATTTCGTCTATTCGAATTGATCGAGATGGTCAAGTTCGTCGCATCCGTCATGAGGAAGAAATTGATGTTCTTGAATATCAAGTTCTAACTCGTGAAATTGAGCCAACCCTGAAGCCTTTAGAAGAAATTATCCGGGAAAATATCTTTTGTCCTGGGGGTAATCGGGATCATGTTCCTGCATGTCTTTGTTATATGCTTTATTGTGTTGTACACTCCGAAAGATTCAACCTTGCCTATTTCAGGGCAAAACGAATGGAGTGGGTTACTAAACAAAGGAGGTTAATTCTACCCTATGGTATGTTATTAACTCGTTTGTTTAAATTCATCGTTAGGGAAAATCCCGAATTGGAAAATGAGTCCTATGTCTTGTACGATCGTGTCATGAATCCTCTTGCCGCTCAATTAGAGCGAAAGCCCAAAAGGGATCGTGGCACGAGAAGAGGTCGTCATTTTTTCCCTTTTCCTTTTTTTTCCCCCCCAACTTCTTACTTCTTTCCGCCTTCGAATCAAACATCCTACATCTCATCTCACGATGGTGATTGACGATGGAATGACGAAGGGACCACTCCTTCCCCCATTCGTTATGTCAATTCCTTAACCAATCAAGTTCTTCAAGTTTTTCAAAACCCACCTAATATCGACCCTCACCTTGAACCATTTTACACCCGCCAAACTGAAATCATCAACCGTCAAGTACAATTACGAGATGAGCATCGTGGTGGAGTAAGGTCAATCGGAAAAAGTCTTAGAAGGTTGTCGAGAAACATGAAGAAGTGAGCAATGAGGGAAATTGCTTTATGACATTATTATCTTATGTATTTCTATCATTATGATTAGGTGTTTAAAACTTATGCTACTTATTAGTTACTTCAGTTACTTAGTATGGGCAACTTAGCTTGCCATGGATGATCTTTCGATTTTATCATCCTAAACCAATGCTTGCATGCACTTTGATAGACTTTTGCTATATATATGACATTATGCATGCTTATCTTTTGATCAAATTTGCCTACATATGCTTCCCTCATAGAACTCAAGATAATTGATATTCTAAGGTTAGATAATGAGTATTAGATGATTCATGATGAAATAAAATTGACTCAAAAAGGGAAATTTAGAAGAAAAAAAATTATCAGGAAATTCTAGAAAAAGTTTTCTATCTCCAAAAAACGGCCCTCTAAAATACTGGGCGGCCCCCTAATATATATGGGACCGCCAATAATTAAGGGACTGCCATCAGAGGTCACAGATTCTTCTACTGTGACATTTTGAATTTCTGTGCAGTTGACCACTATCCCATCTAGGCACAACTATAATTTCTGCATTTTGACAAACACCTTTTGGAATCTAAATCTTCAAACCTCATGCCTTACTTATTCAATCTATTTCTTTCACCTTAAATCATGAACTCTCTTCTATCATCATCTTCATCACCTCATTCTACTATGAATTCCACTAATGCTTCCTCATCTAATCCTTCCAAGAAAATCAAAATTCACCTTTAACCCCCTTGACATTTATTTGTCAACAATATCTTAGTGATGAAGATATCACTATCACCCCTTTCTCCTTACAACAACTCCTCATCTCCAACTCCTCCAAATGCACCATCAAAAACAAATCACTATAAAAACATCATCAACTCAAGAAAACACATCTTCTTTCTTTCACTCAAAACTTCAAATTTCACCACCATCTTCACATGAACCAACTTCTCCTCATCACTTGAACCCCTTACTTGACAACATTTCGGATGTTTCTCCTAGACCTCTAAATCCTCAACCACTTCAAAGTCACCATTCCTTGGATATCACACTTTTTTTGTCCCCAATCACTCCTCTTGATCACATTCATGACACTCCATCATCACCATCTCAACCACAACCTCAACCACCTATCATGGGTCATCCTCTTTTCTACAACTATCATGACTATCATGGGTCAACTTGCATTTGTTGTTCTCATAACCAAAACCTTTTCTTTACCCTAAGAGATGAGATGAATTTCATTTTGATCATCTGATATCTTCTTACTACGAAATCACTTCACACTTTCACCTCCACTTTAAAATATCTAAATGTTTCATAAATGTGAGCCTAATCTTTTTGTTAAAAAGTCATTTATCTATGAATTCAATAAATCATTTAAGACTTATGTAGTATTGTTCCTCTTTATCTTGTATTAGTTCTAGTTTTATCTTGCATGAATGTATTAATTGGATGTGCTAATGTATGAGTTTCTTGTTGGTGGAATGAAACTCTTCTTTTGATAATTTATATATATTATAACACCCCGTGTTTTCAAGTCATTAACGACGTCGATAAACCTACTATTCATTTTAGTGTTGTACACGTTTGCTTTTAAGATTAAAGTGTTAAGTTAAATCGCGTAAGCTAAAAGCGATTATTCAATGTAAACGGGCATCAAACAATTAAGCGTTTACATCAATCAAGTATTAAATAATTATTTTGAGAATAATTATGGTCTTTGTTTATTTTATTTTTATCGGTTACGTAAATTATGTACGTTTCGCGATAAAGCATGTTTAGGCATACCCGGAACCACGTTAATTAATCTACGCTTCAATAAATACCCATGAGTGTACCCAATACCCAAAGTTTTATTAAATTTACCCAAGTTAATATTACTTTACACTTTGTACATTAAAGAAATAAAACAATACACAAATACTTGCAAGTAAACATCTTTTATTAAAATCTACAGTGGTAATTTCTATATTTCACTAAATATTATGTTTAGATAGCAAAAGGACTTATAGATGCCTTGCCCCCCCCCTGCTCACGTCTACAAAACAACCAACATAGACAAAGAAGCAAATTTTCTTCACCATTAACTTGTAATCTCTAGTATTTAACATAGCCATACTTGTTTCCTTGACAAATTAGTCTTCCTAAGACCATGAAGTATGGCTTTGGATACTATTGCTATTCTTTTGACTTGCTAACTTCATATATATTACAAAGTAGTATGGATGGATATAACAGACATACAAAACACTTTGGTAAAATCAAACCAAAGTCTCTTTTGCTCTCTTATATGCCATGGCTCAACACACCCCTTTGTAATAATCCATATCAAATTTTCTACAACCTATACAAGCCATTACACATCCATCATAAGATATACTAAGATGTTTCCAAGCATTGGTTAGCCATTTTCAAGTGTTGAAGCATAGAAACTAAGATTAGGGTTTCAAACATAATCTAGGGTTTTTATTATTGCAAGCTTGGTTTAAAAATCTAAACAAGGGTTTATATTGTATTTCTCATCATCATACATTACTTTGAGGTTATCTATAAACCTTTATGTCTTTACTTTTCTCATTTTTATAAGTATATATGTTCTATATAGTTAAATCACCATTTAGGGTTTTAAACATGTTAAATGAATAACTTGCTTATGATTATGATTTTTAACAGTTTTTCATATGATATGTGATTGGTAATATCATTGAATAATGAGATTTTAAGTATGTTAACATGTTGGTTTATGTGGAAAATGTTTAAGTATAAACTAGTGACTAAAAGTTAATTAAGGAAAGTTAGGATTTTATGTGAAGTTATGAACTTGTGATCTTGGACTAATAGATAAATTATAGATCTTGGACTATATAATATATATGACATAAGTATATTATGAGTTATAAAGAAATTGTGGTATTTTAAATTGTTAAAAAGTATATATAAAACAAGTATATAATTAATTATATAAAAGACACAAAAGGGGCTGTTTGAATTCGAAATCCAAACAGTGGGTTTGACATTTTATAAAAATAATACGTTTCATGACGATTCCAAAAAGATAAGAAACTCGAAAAACGGATTAATAACAAAAAAGATACGCTAATTACGAGTTATACGTTAATTAAACGGATTTATAAAATAACTTTTATAAAAATTATACAAAACAGAAACTTTGATATTTTGAACAGATTATACATATTTTTAGGATTCCAAAACAATAAGAAACGTAATTTTTCGATTAAAAACGAAGAAGTGTTGAGTTACGCAAGTTTATATACTTAAAATGTATTAAAATATTATTATAAAAAGTTACTGTTCATGACAGAAACATTAATTTTTGTAAACCTCATAAATATATAGAACTTTCAATTACGAGAACGTGCTTGAAAGAATCGCTAAAAACGGAGCTATAACGAATAAAATACGACGTTTACGGGTTTTGCGTACTAAAATATAAAAATAAACTTTTATAACTGATGTGAACAGTAAAAATTACTGTTCATCAGGTGACTAAAAGTATGAAAATGTCAATTATTGATAACTCGACTTAATACGAAAACGTGGACGTAAGAAACGCGAGAAACGGGTGTAAAACGGGAAAGTTATGCTAGTTTTACTAAAACGATAATTATAAACGTTTTCACTCTATAACAACGATTTTCTAAAATTACAAATAGACGGTGATGAAGATTATAGAATTATATGTGGTATCAAGTACTATATTTACTAGGGAATTTCATAATGAGACCTTTCGGGGTGCGTATCGAGAGAGTTGTTGGATTTTTTTTTACAAATTTAAAGTGCCTAGGCTCTTCATACGTCACCACATGACCTCTTAAATTATGATAGCCCGAACGATAGTATGATGTAACTAACATAGACTTGTATATGATGTTAGTTAATCGAAGCGATGAGGTGAGTTCATAGCCCCACATTTTTACGATTTCAATGATTTATAACTTTGGGGTGGAAACATGCTTTGTTTTATAAATTGGACGCAAGTGTATATTTTATATTGATTACGTGTTTGGCTAAGTAGGCGATAAACCCAAGTGAGTCCCGTTTATCATGAACTGTCAATTTCTAGATGTAGTTGTTAATTACATTATATGAGCGCGAATGTTATGAATAGATCTATTTGGAATTGACCTCCCCGTTCGGGTGATTAGCTATCACCGGGAACGAACGTTATAGCATGTCGGATTCGGGATGTTTAGGGTTGAACATCTAATCGGACATAATAGCAATATTTATTATTTCGAATACAATTGTCGAGCTTCAGTGTCATGAGCTTAGAAAAACGTAATCGGATTTTGTGATGTCTGCATTTGTTGCTTTATCAGGGGAAAGTACTTGCGGTCCGCAATTATTATTATATAAACCTATGAATTCACCAACATTTTTGTTGACGTTTTAAAACAATGTTTTCTGGTGGTCAATAGGCACGAGGTGCCAGGGATACATTGGTGGTTTTGATTTGGATATCATGCATTAAAGATTTTGTCGCATTACATTTTGTATAACTGTTATGGGCTAGAAATCTTTGTATTCTGAACAAGTGGACAAATGAAGCTTCAGCTTATGTAACAAATACTTTGTTAAATCCAATGTATCAGTTTTAAACGACTTTTTGGTCGTTCTATATACATCTTGTATTATTGATCTATGAAGTAACACGCCCCGGTTATCCTTATTCCGCTGCGACCCAATTTGGGGGTGTTACAGATTGGTATCAGAGCCAAGGTTATAGAGAACCAGGTCAAATGTTTTTGCTGGACTATAACCGTTTTCAAACATTGCATTCATACAAATGGGTTTTTACGGGACACACTAGTTGTTGCATTAGTTAGTTGGACTAGATGCATTCATAATTGATATACGTGGTTATAATATATTACGTATATTAATAAGATCACTAATATAATATACTCATATAAGTATTTTCTGGTCACAGTAGTCATGTCAGTGATTCCGCAGTTACTATACTTCTATTCACTCTGAGGTACGATAATGATGTATCCCATCTAAGGATCCTTACGAGGAGGCTGCCTGACAGTTGCTGGAGCAGGCACCACGTTCTCCAGGTATGTACTGATCCCATGGAGTTGGAGGGATCATGTACAGTCTTCATTCCTAAGATGAGCACCCTGAGGACTTAGTGCCAGCTGAGGATGAGGCACCTATAGAGGCATACATTACTGAGGTTGCTTCTGCACCTCCACCACCACCATCCTTTTTACCCTTACTTATCCGACCCCCACATACTAGAGCATCTATGGTTCAGATGAGAGCTGCAGCACCATCCACCTATCATCCACTACTTCCATCAGGGACCCCACCAATGGTTACTTTATCCACTACCGCACCATCCATAGCGCCAGAGCTGATATTCACGAGGCTTGACACGCCCGCCTCGTAGAGGCTACTACTTGCTTCTCCCAGACTAGTGTGAGGTTGGGGAGAGGTTCTGTGGCTGCTGTGCGAGACACCCAGGACCACTTTGCGTAGGGGTCGGATTGCAGTTCTATAGTACTATGGGAGACTAGGGGACGAAGACTGAAAGAGGAGGATGATGGCCGCCTTAGAGGTGGTCAACTTGAGGGTCAGTTACCAGGTAGATGTTCGCAGTAGAGAGAGTTCAGAGTTTTACTCACGACATCACGATGCCTAGAAGGATCGTGCAGCTGTGAGAGCTGAGATTGAGGTATTGAGGAGAGAGACTTGCTTACAAGCAAGAGAGTATGGAGACCGTAGGCCTTGGCTAGGTCTTTTTTTTTTTTTCGAGGCGTATAGCTGGGCTAGTTAGAGGCACGGGTTACAGTGTTAGAGACTCAGGCGCGTCGCCACGAGTGGCAGCGTCAGGACGCGGATGATCGCGCGACGAGGCATATCATGCGTATTCAGGCTTTGGAGGCTGGAGCACGCGATGACACCTTAGAGGATACTGGTAGTAGTGCCTAGGGTTACTTTTCTACCATATTGTAGCTATACTATTATAGCTGCAAAGTTTTATGGGTTACTCCCAGCTAGCAGAGGTATAGATCTTTTGTTTTTAATTGTGAACCGGTATGTTTTTTCCCCCCCCCAGATCTTTTGTCTTTTTGTTTAGCTATGTTGTTTTTATATAGCCTACTAAGTATTACGGGTAACTCCCGGCTAGTAGGGCTCTAGGTTGATTTTCATTTTGTAACCTAGCGATAGGGAATCATTGTGTACCAAACAGATCATGTATATTTCCATATTATATATGGAATGGATATATTATGTTATGTCGATCTTGTGTGGTTGTATGTTTCACTGTGTTGATGTGATCTTTTTTTATTTATTGCTGTATGTTATGTCTCGTTTGATTGTATTAAAAATCTAACGAGTATTTATATTTCTTGTGAATGGAAGAATAATGGCCACAAAACGAACCACAAGGTTCAACACCAGTCACACCAACCCCAAATGCAACAACCACCACAACTGTTACTGAGGCACAACTTCAGGCCTTAATTGACCAAGGAGTTGCTGCTGCAATGGCTGAAGCAGAAGCAAGCAGAGTTAGGAATGGCTACAACAGCAATGGTTCAGGACCAAGGCCAGCACAAGCTGTTCGCGAATGCTCTTACTCAGAATTCCTGAAATGCAAACCTTTGGACTTTAAAGGCACTGAGGGAGTCGTCGGACTCACTCGATGGTTTGAGAAAATGGAGTCTGTGTTTAGCATTAGCAATTGCACAGCATCTTGTCAAGTCAAATTTGTGACTTGCACTCTACAAGACGATGCTCTTACATGGTGGAATGCCCATGTTAAGACCACTACTCCCGAAGCAGCTCATGCCATGCCATGGGCAACACTGAAGAAAATGATGACTGATAAATACTGCCCGAGGGGTGAGATCAAGAAGATTGAGACTGAGATGTGGAATCTTAAGGTTAAGGGCACCGATGTGGTGGCCTACAATCGACGATTTCAGCAACTAGCGTTAATGTGTGCCAGGATGTTCCCAGAAGAGGTAGACAAGATTGAAAAGTATATCGGTGGCTTGCCCGATATGATACTTGGCAGTGTAAAGGCATCAAAGCCGAAAACCATGCAAGAGGCTATCGAGTTTACAACTGAGTTGATGGATGAGAAGACCCATGCCTATGCTGAACGTCAGGCAGAAAAGAAAAGAAAGTATGATGATCTTTCCAAGAACAATCAAAACCAACAACAGCTAGGAATAAGATGGCAGAAAACACGGCTAGGCATACATGCAGGCAATAGTGACAGGAAACCATACGCCGGGTCTAAACCTCTGTGTTCCAAGTGTAATTACAATCATGAAGGTCCTTGTCCACCTAGGAGCAATAACTGCAAAAAGGTTGGCCATCTGGCCAAGGATTGTAGAAGCCAACCTGCAAATGCTAACAACAACAACCACAACAACAACAACAATAATCAGAAGGGAAATGGTTGCTATGAGTGCGGAGCTCAAGGACACTTTAAAAGAAACTGCCCAAAACTGAGAAGCAATGACCGTGGTAATCAAGGCTGGGATGACAGGGCTCCAGCGAAGGTGTATGTGGTTGGAAATGCGGGGGCAAACCCAGACAACGTCGTTGCGGGTACGTTCCTTCTAAACAACCGCTATGCTTATATCTTTATTTGATACGGGTGCCGATCGGAGTTTTGTGTCTACTGCATTTAGCTCCCAAATTAACATCACGCCATCTACCCTAGATCACTATTATGATGTCGAACTAGCTGACGGGAGAATAATTGGGTTAAACACTATCCTTAGTGGTTGCACATTAAACTTCCTAAACCACCCATTCAACATAAACTTAATGCCTGTAGAACTTGGTAGTTTCGATGCTATAATCGGTATGGATTGGTTGGCGAAGTACCAAGCGGTCATTGTGTGTGCCGAGAAGATTGTTCACATCCCCTGGGGAAATGAAACCTTAATCATACACGGTGATGGAAGTAACCAGGACAATGTGAAACGATTAAAAAATCATTTTCGTGCACTAAAACGCAGAAGTACATGCAAAAAGGATTTCCTATCTTTTTGGCACATGTCACTGCAAAGGAGGTTGAAGACAAGTCGGAGAAGAAGCGACTTGAGGACGTGCCAATAGTTCGAGACTTTCCTGAAGTATTTCATGAGGACTTGCCGGGTCTTCCTCCGACTCGACAAGTGGAGTTTCAAATTGATTTGGTACCTGGTGCTGCACCTGTAGCACGGGCACCTTATCGATTGGCGCCTTCCGAAATGAAAGAGTTATCGGAGCAACTGAAAGTAGCTATCCGACAAAGGCTTTATAAAGACCCAGTTCCTCACCTGGGAGCTCCTGTCTTGTTGTCAAGAAGTAGATGGATCAATTCCGGATGTGCATTGGACTATGGGGAATTTTATAACAAACTGACAGTGAGGAACCGTTATCCACTCCCCAGAATTGATGATTTATTTGATCAGCTTTAAGGGTCGAGTGTTTACTCGAAGATCGACCTAAGGTCAGGTTATCACCAACTGAGGGTTCGAGAAGAAGACATTCCGAAGACTGCCTTTAGAACCCGTTACGGCCATTATGAATTTCAAGTTATGCCGTTTGGTTTGACAAACGCACCTACAGTATTCATGGACCTTATGAATCGGGTGTGAAAACCATATTTAGACAAATTCGTGATTGTCTTTATTGACGATATTCTGATATATTCAAAGAACAAGCAAGAACACGAAGAGCACCTTAAGCTAATCTTAGAGTTGCTTAAGAAAGAGGAGTTGTATGCCAAATTTTCCAAGTGTGAATTTTGGATTCCCAAAGTACAGTTCCTCGGTCACGTGATTGATAGTGAAGGCATTCATGTGGATCCAGCCAAGATTGAATCCATTAAAGATTGGACATCTCCTAAGTCACCAACGGAGATTCGTCAATTTTTAGGTCTTGCTGGGTATTATCGAAGATTCATTGAAGGGTTTTCGAAGATCGCCAAACCTATGACCAAGCTCACCCAGAAGAAGGTCAAGTTTGAGTGGGGTGATAAACAAGAAGCAGCTTTTCAACTGTTGAAGCAGAAATTGTGCAGTGCACCAATCCTTGCCTTACCTGAGGGAAGCGAAGATTTCATCGCATACTGCGCTTCTTTAAAGAAGAGTTTTGGGCGCTGTGTTGATGCAAAGAGAAAAGGTGATTTCTTATGCATCACGTCAGTTGAAAATTCATGAGAAGAACTGTACGACTCATGATTTGGAACTTGGAGCAGTAGTGTTCGCTCTCAAGATTTGGATGCACTATCTGTACGGAACCAAGTGTACAGTGTACAGTGTTCACTGATCATAAGAGCTTACAACACATTCTTGATCAGAAGGAACTAAACATGAGACAACGCCGATGGTTAGAGTTGCTTAGTGATTACGATTGCGATATTCGTTATCACCCGGGGAAAGCCAATGTCGTTGCTGATGCTTTGAGCAGGAAAGGTACGGCGAACCACATTAGAGTTTGAGCCTTTGTCATGATTATTAGTTTGGATCTTCCAAACAAATCTTGAATGCTCAGATGAAGCACAGAACCAGTGAAACATCATAATGAAGATGCTTGGAGGAATGTTGGTTGATACGTAAAATTCCAGAGGCGATTAGAGGAAAAGTTAGAAAAACCCCGTGCGGATGGGAACCTAAGCCTCAATGGAGGAGTTGGTTACTTGTTTATGGCGATTTGCAGGACTGTGATCATGCACGAGTCCCACAAATCAAAATACTCTATACATCCGGGTTCTGACAAGATGTACCAAGACATGAAAAAGCTATATTGGTGGCCCAATATGAAGGCAAACATCGCCACCTATGTTAGCAAGTGTTTGACCTGTGCTAAGGTCAAGGCCGAACATCAAAGACCATCAGGATTGTTGGTACAACCCAAGATACCTGAATGGAAGTGGGACAACATCACTATGGATTTTGTTACTAAGCTTCCAAAGGTCGTCGCAAGGCTACGTCACCATTTGGTGATTGTTGACGAAACTCACTAAGTCTGCGATCTTCACCCCGATGGAGAGAGGCTGATCCGATGGATAAAACTTGCTACAAGGTATGTTACCTAAAGGAGGTGGTCACGAGGCATGGAATACCTCTCTCGATTATTTGTGATCGTGACCCTAGGTTCGCATCAAATTTCTAGAGGTCACTTCAGAATGCTTTAGGTACTAGTCTGGATATGAGTATTGCGTACCATCCACAAACAGACGAAAAAAGTGAGAGGACTATTCAAACTCTCGAGGATATGTTGCGGGCCTGTGCAATCGAATTCGGAAAGGGTTGGGTTAAACTCGTCATTTGCATTAGTTCGAGTTTCATATAACAATAAGCTATCACGTAAGCATCAAGGCAGCCCACCATTCGGAAGCCACTTTATGGTCGGAAGTGTGTTCACCTGTTGTTGGACGAGTTGGAGAAGCTCAAATCCTCGGTCCAGAACTAATTCAAGAGACCACTGAGAAAATCATCCAGATCAAGCAAAGGATGCAAGCCGCTCGTGATCGACAGAAAAGTTACGCCGATCTAAAGCGTAAACCGATGGAATTCCAAGTCGGGGATAAAGTTATGCTTAAAGTTTCGCCTTGGAAAGGGGTCGTACGTTTTGGCAAACGGGGGAAGTTAAACCCCAGGTATGTTGGACCTTTCAAGGTGTTAGAAAAGGTTGGAGAGGTTGCTTACAAGCTCGAGCTTCCTGAAGAGCTGAGCAGAGTTCATAATACATTCCATGTGTCCAACCTGAAAAAGTGTCATGCCGACGAACCATTAGCCGTTCCGTTGGATGGACTTCATCTTGATGACAAGCTTCATTTTGTTGAGGAACCAGTAGAAATAGTGGGCCGTGAAGTTAAACGGTTGAAGCGAAGCCGAATCCCATTAGTCAAGGTTCGATGGAACTCCAAGAGAGGTCCTGAGTTCACGTGGGAACGTGAAACCAATTCACGAAGAATTACCACACCTCTTCTCAAGACGCACCGTCGTCAAGTGCGCATCGTGCGCCTTGAGGACAAGGTCGTTTTAACGGGGTGGTCTATAACACCCATGGTTTCAAGTCATTGACGACGTCGATAAACCTACTATTCATTTTAGTGTTGTACGCGTTTGCTTTTAAGATTAAAGTGTTAAGTTAAATCGCGTAAGCTAAAAGCAATTATTCAATGTAAACGGGCATCAAACAATTAAGCGTTTACATCAATCAAGTATTAAATAATTATTTTGAGAATAGATGGGGTCTTTGTTTATTTTATTTTTATCGGTTACGTAAATTATGTCTGTTTCACGATAAAGTACGTTTAGACATACCCGGAACCACGTTAATTAATCTACGCTTCAATAAATACCCATGAGTGTACCCAATACCCAAAGTTTTATTAAATTTACCCAAGTTAATATTACTTTACACTTTGTACATTAAAGAAATAATAACAATACACAAATACTTGCAAGTAAACATTTTTATTAAATCTACAAGTTGTAACTTTCCTTATTTTTCATAAAATATTATGTTAGATAGCAAAAGACTTCTAGAAGCCCTTCTCCCCCCGAGCTCTCGTCTTCAACAACAAATAGACAAGAAAAGCACACATTTTCTTCCACTTGACTTGTACATCTCCTAGTAATTAAACATAGCCATACCATGTTTCCTTGACCAAATTAGTCTTCCTTAAGACCATGAAGTATGTCTTGGACTACTATTGCATTCTTTTGACTAGCTAACTCATATATATACAAGTATGCATGAGATGGATATAACATACATACAAAACACTTTGGTAAAAATCAAACAAACCTCTCTTTTGCTCTCTTATATGCCACGGCTCAACACACCCCTTTGTAATAATCCATATCAAATTTTCTACAACCTATACAAGCCATTACACATCCATCCTAAGATATACTAAGATGTTTCCAAGCATTGGTTAACCATTTTCAAGTGTTGAAGCATAGAAAGTAAGATTAGGGTTTCAAACCTAATCTAGGGTTTTTATTATTGCAAGCTTGGTTTAAAAATCTAAACAAGGGTTTAGATTGTATTTCTCATCATCATACATCACTTTGAGGTTATCTATAAACCTTTATGTCTTTACTTTTCTCATTTTTATAAGTATATATGTTCTATATAGTTAAATCACCATTTAGGGTTTTAACTGTTAAAATGAATTAACTTGTCTTATGATTATGATTTTTTAAACGTGTTTCTTATGATATGTGAATTGGTAATATCAGGGATATGAGATTGTAAGTATGTATAATCATGTTGGTTTAAGTGGAAAATGTTTAAGTATAAACTGTGATTAAAGTTAATAAAGGAAAGTTATGATTTTATGTGAAGTTATGAACTTGTGATCCTTCGATAATAGTCAAATTATGAATCTTGGATATATAATTATATGACATACGTATAATGATTTAAGAATTGTGGTATTTTAAAATGTTTAAGAGTATGTATCAACAAGTATATAATTAATTATATAAAAGACACAAAAGGGGTTGTTTGGATTCGAAATCCAAACAGTGGGTTTGAAATTTTATAAAAAATAATACGTCTCATGACGATTCCAAAAAGATAAGAAACTCGAAAAACGGATTAATAACGAAAAAGATACGCTAATTACGAGTTATACGTTAATTAAACGGATTTATAAAATAACTTTTATAAAAATTATACAAAACAGAAACTTTGGTATTTTTAACAGATTATACATATTTTTAGGATTCCAAAACAATAAGAAACGTAATTTTTTGATTAAAAACGAAGAAGTTTTGAGTTACGCAAGTTTATATACTTAAAATGTATTAAAATATTATTATAAAACCATTTTTATAAAAAGTTACTGTTCATGACAGAAACATTAATTTTTGTAAACCTCATAAATATATAGAACTTTCAATTACGAGAACGTGCTCGAAAGAATCGCTAAAAACGGAGCTATAACGAATAAAATACGACGTTTACGGGTTTTACGATAACTAAAACTATAAAAATAACTTTATAACTGATGTGAACAGTAAAAATTACTGTTCATCAGGGGACTAAAAATATGAAAATGTCAATTATTGATAACTCGACTTAATACGAAAACGTGGACGTAAGAAACTCTAGAAACGGGATTGAAACGGGTTTAAAACGGGAAAGTTATGCTAGTTTTACTAAAACGATAATTATAAACGTTTTCACTCTATAACAACGATTTCTAAATTACAAATAGACGGTGATGAAGCTATATAGAATTATATGTGGTTATCAAAGTACTATATTACTAGGGAGTTTCATAATGAGGCCTCTTCGGGGTGGCGTATCGACGAGTTGTTGGATTTACGATTTAAAGTGTCCTAGCTCCTCATACGTCACCACATGACCTCTTAAATTATAAAGCCGAAGATAGTATGAGGTAAACTAACATAGACTTGTATATGATGTTAGTTAATCGAAGCGATTAGTGCTTATACGACCTATGTAAATTTAGGATGCATTCGATCATTTACGTGACGTGCTATCTGTGATATATTATGGATTATCAGTACTCGAGGTGAGTTCATAGCCCCACATTTTTACGATTTCAATGATTTATAACTTTGGGGTGGAAACATGCTTTTTTTTTATAAATTGGAGCAGTGTTATATGTATATTGATTACGTGTTTGCCTAAGTAGCGATAACCCAAGTTGAGCCCCTTTATCATGAACTGTCAATTGCATAGATGTAGTTGTTAATTACATTATGTGAGCGCGAATGTTATGAATAGATCTATTTGGGATTGACCTCCCCGTTCGGGTGATTAGCTATCACCGGGAACGAACGTTATAGCATGTCGGATTTCGGGTGTTTAGGGGTGGAAACATTAATCGGGCAAATGCAATATTTATTATTGCGAATATAATTGTCAAGCTTCAGTGTTATGAGCTTAGGAAAACGTAATCAGATTTTGTGATGTCTGCATTTGTTGCTTTATCACGGGGAAAGTCTTGCGGTCCTGCATATTATATTTTACTAACTTATGAATTCACCAATATTTTTGTTGACG
Source organism: Tanacetum coccineum (assembly GCA_026074375.1). Lineage (NCBI taxonomy): Eukaryota > Viridiplantae > Streptophyta > Magnoliopsida > Asterales > Asteraceae > Tanacetum > Tanacetum coccineum. The sequence goes on from BQNB010056974.1 coordinate 31,942, forward strand.
TTTTAAAGCAATGTTTTCAGGTGGTCAATAGGCACGAGGTGCCAGGGATACATTGGTGGTTTTGATTTGGATATCATGCATTAAAGATTTTATCGCATTACATTTTGTATAACTGTTATGGGCTAGAAATCTTTGTATTCTGAACAAGTGGACAAATGAAGCTTCGGCTTATGTAACAAATACTTTGTTAAATCCAATGTATCAGTTTTAAACGACTTTTTGGTCGTTCTATATACATCTTGTGTTATTGATCTATGAAGTAACACGCCCCAGTTATCCTTATTCCGCTGCGACCCAATTTGGGGGTGTTACATATATTATGTGTTAACTTGAAAGATATTTGTCTTGCACTTGTACTTCTAACTTTGTTTTGTAGCAAAACAATTTTCGTAAGATCGATCCCTTGGTGCCCCGAACAAGGGGGAGCACACATCAAGGGGGAGTCTTGATATCGTCGATTTCTTTCTTCCTTCAACAACTCGACGATCATTCTTTTTGAATTCGACAAAAAGGGGGAGAAATGAAACATAACTCATTTAATAATTTGACATCTTTAATTTTATTTAAAATGAGTTTATATTTTGTCATCATCAAAAAGGGGGAGATTGTTAATACAAATAATGCCTAAAAACGTTATTTATATTTTTCGACCTCTCAACGTTTTGATAATAACAAAATGTAAAAACGTTTACAATAAAAATAAACGTTTACAAATTATTAAATGTAAAATTTTATTTCTAAGATTAGTGATCACTTAAGGTATGGACAAACAAATTAATTAAGCATGATTAGTGATCAAGAAAATATTTTTCTCTTAATCCTCACTTTTAATTCTACAAAAGTATTTTCTCAAAAATACATTTACAAAATATTCTCTAATTAAAATAAAAAGTTTTATTAAAAACTTAAAATTTGAAATTTTTCCCCCAAAACGGAAGCTTCTACACCAGATACAACATTTCTCACAAAAAGACAAAAAATGGAGCAGAGTCTAGGCGGCGGCCCCCTTATATATAAGGGACCGCCGGGACCGCCCCCAGAGAGCCGTTGGGATTCCCAGCCGTTGGGAACTGCTCCATTCCCAGCAGAAAAATCATTCCTCTTTGCACGAAATTTTTCAGTCTTTTCTTTCTCTCTCTAAACCTTCTTTCTCTCACTAAAACTCTTGATCACTAACATACTTAGATCTTGTTTCAAGTGATCTAATCTCTTTTTCTCATCTCTTCCCTCTCATTCAAGTGCAAGAGAAGAACACTCGTATTCATCAAGAAACGAAGTGTTAATTAGTGATCTATCCTCATTTCTTCTAAGTACCAAAACTCTATTGTATTTATCTTATGTATTTGTGTGATTCAAATATGGTGTAGATCCGATTATGTAGATCTTGTGAGTGTGTATATCTTGTGAAGTGGTATATTGGTTCTAGCTAAGATTAGGACTCGACATTTAGCTTAGTGTCGGAAAATAACATAAGCGACGTGTAAACGGTTTTCTCCGCCTAAAGGGAGCTTGTTGACATAGTGAAATCTCGAGTCGGATACTCGGGGAGTGGAGTAGGGCGAAGAGGTGCTTCGTAGCCGAACCACTATAAAATCTTGGTGTCTTGGTTTGGTTGTTTCTTTTCTTATCTCTTTACATTATTATTGTTGTTATCGTGTTTTAGTTTAGATTGTTATTGCTTGTTCATATTGTGATTTGATTGAACATATAACTCGGATCTATAGATTTTTGAAAGTAAACTTTTGAAACGTAAAACAAACGTGTAAACTATTCAACCCTCCCTTCTAGTTTCCACACCTTATTCACACCATTTTGTAATGCCTAAGTGCTAAGACTACTGCATGGAATGAATTTAGTAGCACTATGGCTTCTATAATTATCTACTTAGCTACAAACCAAAAGTTCAACTTTTCAAATTACATATTTAAAAGTATGGTGAAGAACTTAGATAATGCTGGTAAATTCTTGATGTATCCAAGGTTTGTGCAAGTCTTTTTGGATAAACAACTTGAAGGGATGCAAAGTCACAAGAGAATTTATGTTACACCCTCTCACATTAAGAAGATTTTTGGAAACATGAGAAGGGTAAGGAAAGGTTTTTCTTGAAGGGACACTCCTTTATTTCCAACAATGATGGTACAAGTTTAACAAGAATAGGGTGAAGGTTCAGAAATGCCAACTGATCCCCATCACACACCCACCATTATTCAACCATCAACATCTCAACCTTTATTGAAACAAAGATCAAGAAATCCAAAGAGAAAGGACACTGAGGTACCTCAGCCTAGTGGTGCTACAGATAATGTTGCAGATGAGGTTGTCAAAGAGGAGATGGATGATAGTTTGGTGAGGGCTGCCACTACTGCTTCTAGCTTAGAAGCAGAGCAGGACAGTGGTAACATAGATAAGACCCGATCCAAGGCAACACTTAATGAACCAAGTTTCTTAGGAACTAGTTCAGGTAGTGGTCCCAGGCGTTAAGAAACCACGAGGGACTGAAGGATAATAGGGAAAGGAAGGTGGTGTTTGTCTGTTTGAGTACTCGCTCAAATAGCAATCACCATAAAGGAAATTAGTCTTTTTATTAAAGCGAATACGTGTCAACTTTGTATGTTCATATGTGGCATGTAAGAATGGATTGAGCAAGTTTTTTTTTATATTATAGGTAGATAATTTCTTTCCACTCCAAAATATTCAATTTTGACTAATTGATTCAATTTAATGGACATATTATTACCAACGTCAGATCATACGATTTTGCTTACGTGACAAAATCAAACGTTCTGATTGTTCCAATTTTTTTTTCTCATAAGATTTAATTTGATAGAAAACTTCGAAATAATATAATTTTTTTATTGTATAAAAGATATCCACCTACGTTCTTATCTTGTGGAAATTTTCAGGAATTCTTTCCAAACGTTTTTTATTAATTCTTTACATTTTTTCACAATATTTTATACTTTAAATTTACCCGTTAAATAATTTGAAAAAGAGTAAACCGCAAAATACATCCATGTGGTTTGCATTTTCTCACACAATATACATCCTTATCAAAAACTTTTGGCAGTTTACATCATTCGATAAGCAAACGTTAGACATAATACATCCTAAGGATGAACGATGCAAATATTTTTCCGTTATCTTCTGATGAGGGATGTATTGTGTGAGAAAACCACAGGGATGTATTTTGCAAATATTTTATTTTTATTTTATTTTTTTATTATTATTAATATTATTACTATTATTTTTTTTTATTTTTTTTTATTATTAATATTATTTTTTTTATCTGTTTGGTACGTTTTTTTTCGTTTTTGTTCGTTTTTCATCGACGTCATTATATATTTTTATACGTTTTCGTACGCTTTCATCCGCTTTTATCAGTTTAAATATGTTTTGGTAAATTTTTATACGATTTTGTACGTGTTTGTATGTTTTGGTACGTTTTTATAAGTTTTTTTATCCGTTTTTGTATTTTTTTTTTATTTGTCCGCTTTTATACGTTTTCATCCGTATTTATTATCAGTTTTTGTACGTTTTCTTCTGTACAAAAACGTAGTAAAACGAAATGTATCAAAATAAAAACGTATGAAAACTTACAAAAACGAAAAAACAATGTAAAAAAACGTAAAACGTACAAAAATGGAAAAACGTACATACGAAACGTTTTTGTACGTTTTTATTAGTTTTTGTGGGTTTTTTCGTTTTTGTACGTTTTGCCTTTTTTTACGTTTTCGTACGTTTTTATACTTTTTGATACATTTCGTTTTTCTATGTACAAAAACGTACCAACACGTATAATAACATCGGAGGAAAACCGACAAAAACGAAAAAAAAGTACCAAACAGATAAAAAAAAGATAATAATATTAATAACATAAAAAAAGGGCCAATTGATATAATAGTAATAATAAAAAAATATAAAAAAAATAATAATAAAACAATAAATAAATAAAAAATAAAAAAATAAAAAAAAAGAATAAAAGAATAAAAGAGTAAACTTCAAAATTCATCCCTGTGGTTTGTAGTTTGTACTAATCATCCTTTGCTGATACTATTAGTACTAATCATCCCTGAGTGACAAATGTCTAGCAAAAATCATCCTTATTGGGGATGATTTTTTCAAAAAGTTTAACAAAAAGTGTGTAGGGATGATTTTTGTCAAACGTTTCACCATTGAGGGATGATTACTGTCAATAGTACGCTATGAGATTAGTGCCACAAACTACAAACCACATGGATGATTTTTGCAGCTTACTCTAAAAATAAAATATCAAATATTTACAAAATACATCCCTGTGGTTTGCACTGCAAAATACATCCCTCTTAAAAAAAAGATAACGGAAAAATATTTGCATCGTTCGTCCTCATAGATGTATTATGTCTAACATTTGCATAACGAAGGATGTAAACTGCCAAAATTTTCTAATAAGAATGTATTGTATGAGAAAGTGCAAACCACAGGGATGTATTTTGCAGTTTACTCTTTGAAAAATTAAATACACTCAGATGAGATAAACATAAATAGATATAGACGTGCAACTATTCTTGCCTTAATTAGACTCAGGGGCGGAGCCAGTAGGGTGGCTAGCGGGTGCTCAGCCACCCCCAACTGACCCAACACATCTAGCTTGAAGTTTAAATTTCAGTCATGTTTCGCTGAGTTGTTATTTTGGCCCCTTCTAATGGGAGAAATCTGTTAACAACATCGTTGTTAAATGGCACTTTGTTGCAGTTATGCTCATTGAAAAATTAAAGTTTGTTGCAGCGCCGACAGATGTAGATGTAGAAGAAGGCGTTGACTGGTCAAAGTTTTTCTATTTCTTACGTAGTACATTAGTATTTTCTTTCTTAAAGTTTCAATAATAAAAGGCCCATCTAGTTGTAAGTTTATTTCAAGCCCATTTACCAATTGATTTTCATTTTCAGTGAAACCGCGCTACGCAGCGGAGTGTTTGTGTATGATGTCTTTTACGGTTATTTGATATTATTTTTGATTCATTGAATAACGACTTGCTATGTATATACTTGAAAAATAGTTAAGACGGGTTAAATCAATATTTAACGGAATACATAAAAATATGTTAAAGCTTATTCTAAAAAAAATAAAAATAATTCAAGCTAAATATGTGCCACGTCGGACGGACTTTTGTCGTTTAGCGAGTTTTCCCGGGCGACAAATGTCGCCCGGGAAAACTCCGTCACCTGTTCTACTTTTTCTTGTAGTGTAAGCCCACCGTCACACAGACTCTAACTAAGTAAAGCCCTCCCTTTTCAAGAGGTTGACGTGGCCTTTTAAGGTTGTTTGGATAACATCGTATAGTGCATCTCAGATTTCACTATTATGATATCTTAAATACACTGTATGATGTTATCCGGCTTTTGAGGGTCAAACAGATTTATTGGTTCGGTCATTGGTTCGATAAATAAAACACTAAATCGTTACTACTATATCATAAAATCCGAGCCCCCTAAGATAAAATCCTGGCTCCGCCCCTGATTAGACTCGATACAAAAAACTTTGCCACATAAAATACACGATTCAACCAACCTATTGATACTCATCTATAGATAGTTCTCACCTCTAAAATTACTATATTTATTATAAGTTTGGGTACAACTAGGGGAGAATCATGCAAGTGACATACAAAAGTCAAAAGTGTCAAATTTAGTATGAACTCGAAACCGCTTCCATGATTTAATACGATGATGATCTAATCCATGTGGCCCCACCACCTCATGTTTCGAGTTTTCGTTTTTTTTCTTTCAATTTTCCTTCGCAGAACACATGCAAGTGTTAAAAACTAGTTACTGATAAAATATATGACAGAGGGAATTTTTGAAAAATCGAGAGTGCACAATAGAGTGTTATAAAATTTATGATCGCAGAAATTTGAGAGTTGTGTAAACACTTTCAGATTGAAGTATTTCGATGGTTCTATCAAAATCTCAAATCGGATAAAACTCAGATTAAGAATCGAGAATATGTTTTTTTCCTTGTTATGAAAAACGAACCAGAGATTGATAATATATATCTGACCAACAAAATTGAACATTGGTTGTAACTGCCATAACAATTATTTTAACTACCGAATCAGTTAAATTAAGAGGCAAAAATCAAGTCCATAATTCCAGGAATTTTATTTTCAAGTGCGTTAGGGTTCTGCCCCTTGGACCCTGCCAGGGGCTGCCACCCCTTGGACCCTGCTACCAGAGGCGCTGCCCCCGGACTCCCGTGATTCGGGGGCTTCGCCCCCAAATGATAATCATAATAACGTCATATAAGTGTGCACTCCGCACAACCCCGACTTGTTGAACATTTATCACGATTACACATTGGTCAATTAAGTCAATTCATTACACTTAAATCATATTGGTGACGCAAAATCACCAACATTCCTCTCCCATTTAAGTGTAATCTTGATTAACTTAAAGCAAACTCATAACAAACAACAAACTGATGCATAAATGAAATATCGAGAC
>BQNB010056975.1:0-5000 GCA_026074375.1 Tanacetum coccineum
ACCAATAATCACCGATTATAACCATAAACCGATTACTTACTCTCACGCCGGAGTCTAATCGTGGGAGACAATCCCACGGTAAGCCTAACGGTGCTTTCTCTCTTAGTGCGCAGGTCTCACAATCAAGATTCACTTGGTGCAAGAGCCGGAGCCAAGCAACCCGAATTATACCTAATTCGGGCCTGATCTAGGTACATCCAACTTTTGTGCCAACAGTTGGTCCCTCTTTTTTCCTTCTCCCTAACCGGCCCCATAAGTTACCCAACACACCCTTGGTGTTGACTTTTTGACTTTCTTAATTATTTATGGATAATTACTTTTAATTACCCATTAATTAAAAAGCCTTATAGTTAATTATTCGTAACCAAACTATTTAACGACCGTTAATATTCTATCGTTGAAATATTAATATACATAATAAAGATACACTTATATTATTATATACATTAATCGAGTATTAATACATATATAATAAATATACACTTATATTATTATATATATACCAATAGAGTGATATCTAAGTGTATTAACGTGTGTGACCCCGTAGGCTCACGTATTCCTAGCCGTATAAATATCCGTATGACATGAGCATAAACCCAACAGCTCCCACTTGCGAATGTCATGGTCATAGAATATAACATACTAACATTGAAGAATATTCTAGCAACATCATCAATGCTCCCAAAAATACTTGAGTATGCTGTTTTGGTAAACAACTCAGCCTTTAATGGTTTCAGTTAGTCTTATCCTTTTGTTTCAGATACAATGTTAAATATGGATATGGATCAATAGTCATTCCATAGTTTAACTTTTATGTTTCTCGCATCTATATTGATCAAGATTACCAAATGTAAAAAGAATCATCTTAACTACACTTTAGACGCGGCTACGTACACATCTGATCAACCCAACGAGGGGCCCAGTAAGTATCTTACTCCCAAACACGTGGAGGAACAAATTCTATTTTGACTACAAGTGTCCATCATGTACTTCAAAACACTTCTGAAAATAGCCATTATAACTACCTTTTGACAGACTAGTGATAAGCTTATAATCAAGAAATGCTATCCATACATGCAGAACCTGCTTGCATCTTAAGTCTAAGGATAAACATAACTTTTACCATGTGTGTAATGCACCAATGACGCCGATCCATAAAGTGATTATCACACGGTGGAGATCTAATATTCAACCATATTGAATAACATGTGAAGCTGACAGATAGCATCTTTACATATTCTCCGGAATACCACCAGTCACTCACATTTACCTTGTTATCCCAATGGCTAACATACCTTAACTTAACAATATTCCCATATCGTTAACTGGTAATGGACATAGCTTTTAGAATGCGACAATTCATTCACGGATTTAAACATGCAAATATAGGACACAATTATTATAACAAATGAAAACAAGATACCATGGATATTAATTCATTCAAACCAAAAATAATAATCGTTTAACATCCCTTATCCAAATACTAACTAATACATTACAAATTTACATGAGACTACTAGCAGGAACAATCCCAATTGCCATAGCATGCTCAAAGTACTTTTTGAGTGGCATTGGTTTTGTAAACGGATCAGCTACGCTGTCATCTATGTGAACTTTCTTAAGGACAATTTCACCTCGTTGAATTACTTCACGAATGTAGTGATATTTCCTTTGAAAATGTCTGGCTCCCTTTATTATTCTGGGATCTCCGACGATAACTAATGCAGGCTCATTGTCACATAGCATCTCCATAGGTCTTTTATTCGATGGCATGACATCTCCAAGTCCATCAATAAATTTCCTCATCTAGACAGCTTCCATTGATTCTTCAGCTGCAACAATGTACTCAGCTTATGTAGAAGACATAGCAGTAGTGCTTTGCTTGGAACTCTTCTAGTCCACGGCTCCACCATTAAGTACGAACACATATCCCGTCTGAGATTTTGTATCGTCCTTGTCAGTTTGGAAACTTGCATCAACATTACAAGATACTTTCAGCTCATCTTCAGGTTTAGCCCCATACACAAGAACCATATCTTTAGTATTCCTCAAATACTTAAGAATAGTTTTCACAGCAGTCCAGTGAATCTCACCAGGATTTTGCTGAAAACGACTACACAAATTTTGCGCAAAGGCAACATCAGGTCTAGTGCATCTAACCGCATACATTATTGAACCTATAGCCTAAGCGTAAGGAACTCTCTGCATACGTTGTACCTCAGTAGGTGTTTTTGCACCTTGTGACTTTCTATAGTCAGGCTTTTCCATCATTGGAGTATACCCCTTCTTGGAGTTTTCCATTCTAAATTTCTTTAGAGTTTTCTCTAGATAAGCACTCTGACTAAGAGCAATCAACCGCTTAGATCTATCACGTATGATCTTGATTCCAAGAATATATGCAGCTTCTCCTAAGTCTTTCATAGAAAAGCACTTACAAAGCCTAGATCCCATGAGTAATATGTCATCGACATACAAAACTAGGAATGCAACATTACTCCTACTAGCTTTGAGATATACACATGGCTCATCAGGATTCTGAGTAAAACCAATCTTCTTGATTTCCTCATCAAACCTTTTGTTCCAACTTCTAGATGCTTGCTTCAAACCATAAATGGAACGTTGAAGTTTGCATACTTTGTTTGGATGTTTTGGATCAACAAACCCTTTTGGTTGCACCATATATACGTCCTCGCTTAGGTGACCATTTAGAAAGGTTGTCTTGACATCCATTTGCCAAATCTCATAGTCATAGAACACGGTTATGGTTAAAAGAATCCTTATAGGTCTAATGTCTGCAACAAGCGAGAAGGTTTCCCCATAATCTACATTGTAGGTTTGGGTAAAGCCTTTTGCTACAAGACGAGCTTTAAAGGTGTGTACATTGCCATCCATGTCAGTCTTCTTCTTGAAGAGCCACTTGCATCTAACAGTTTGACCATTGGAAGGAAGATCGACCAAATACCAGACTTGGTTATCTTTTATGGATTGCATTTCCGTATTCATAGCTTCAAGCCATTTGTTAGATTCAGGATCTACTAATGCAACTTTATAATTAGGAGATTCATTAAGATCCCCTAATTCATACTCCTTAATATCCACATTGTATCTATATCTATCTAGTACTTGAGGCATCCTTTCGGATCTACAAATAGGAACTCCAACATTCTGGGACTCGACCTCGGTAGGCGCGATCTCAGTATTTCCTTCGCTAGTATTTTAAGAAGGTTATGTATCTTCCTCTTGAATTAATTCAAGCCCTTTGTCACTCCCACTCATTTTGAGAAGTCCATGACTCCCACTCGCTTCTTGTACCATGAAACTTTTTTCAAAGAACTCAACGTTTCGAGAAACAAAGATCTTATTTTCGAGTGGAGAGTAAAAGTAGTAACCCATCGTTTCCTTAGGGTAACCTATGAATATACACTTAATGGATCTGGAATCAGGGGGGTGGGGGGGGGGGGGGGGGGGGGGGGGGGGGGGGGGGGGGGGGGGGGGGGGGGGGGGGGGGCGGGGGGGGGGTGGGGTTGGGGGGGGGGGGGGGGGGGGTGGGGGGGGGGGGGGGGGGGGGGGGGGGGGGGGGGGGGGGGGGGGGGGGGGGGTGGGGGGGTGGGGGGGTGGGGTGTGGTGTGTGGGGGGGGGGGGGGGGGGGGGGGGGGGGGGGGGGGGGGGGGGGGGGGGGGGGGGGGGGGGGGGGGGGGGGGGGGGGGGGGGGGGGGGGGGGGGGGGGGGGGGGGGGGGGGGGTGGGGGTGGTGTGGGTGGGGGGGGGGGGGGGGGGGGGGGGGGGGGGGGGGGGGGGTGGGGGGGGGGTGGCGTGGGTGGGGGTGGGGGGGTTGTTTGTGGGTTGGGGTTATTATATGATGCTTAGAACCTATTTTTGAGAGTAGTTTTGTATGCTTATTCGGGCTTATTTTTAAGCTATTTCTTGGCTTATTTTGGGCTATAGAGCCAAGAACACGACTTCCCAAGAATCACTAGGAAATGATTTTGATTATTTTTGTTTAAGGCTAATGTTGTGGACCTATTTTTTGAGGCTTATGATAGTAACCCCCCCCCCCCCCCCCCACCCACCCACATGGGGGTTGTTTTGGTTGTTATTGTTTTGTCAACCAAAGAATAACAATTTTATTTATTTTATTTAAAAATAATAAAAAAAAAAATATATAAAATAAAAAAAAAAAAATAAAAAAAAAAAAAAAAAAAAAAAAAAAAAAAAAAAAAAAAAAAAAAAAAAAAAAAAAAAAAAAAAAAAAAAAAAAAAAAAATAAAAAAAAAAAAAAAAAAAAAAAAAAAAAAAAAAAAAAAAAAAAAAAATAAAAAAAAAAAAAAAAAAAAAAAAAAAAAAAAAAAAAAAAAAAAAAAAAAAAAAAATGCGATACGAAGCTTATGAGCTTTTTCAATCTTAATGTACATTTTTGGAGTTTATGACTCAAATGGGCCCCAATAAGTCTATTTGAGCCGAAACTTAAATGGGGAGGTCTTATTTGGTCCGATTAATTCTACTATAAGTATTTACTATATATAGGTAAACGGACTTTTGATTTTTTGGACTTCAATAGTATTTGGACTAATATATTTCCTAATGGACCCTTGTTAAGCGATATTTAGTAGTTATGAAATTCTGATGACTATTGAATGAAATGTATTAACGAAGTGATTATTGAAATGATATTTTAGAAAAACGTGATGGTAACGTTAACGATGAGATTTTGGAATTTTGGTCGAAAAGTTCGAAATTTGTGAAAAATGTTGAAATAAGGTTTGAAATCTTGGAAAAACTTTGTATAAACGTACGAGTCATGATCGAAATTTTGGTAAAAAGTTTTATACTTAGAAATACTTAAAAACATTGATTTTTTGATTTTAAATAATAAAATAATATTTAATTATTTTATTTTATTTATTTAATAAATTCACTAAAAGACGAAAAATATAATTTTTCTCGAAACTTCTCTAAAGTGTTTATTATGAGTAAACGTTTCATTTTTACAACATTATAAAA
>BQNB010056975.1:27500-38420 GCA_026074375.1 Tanacetum coccineum
GAAAGTGAAAATGTAATTACGATAGTGATATTTGAGTACGATCTTTTGGGAAAAGAAAACATTTTAGTAAACATTAAAGATTGAGATTTTAAAGTTTTGTCGAAAAGTGTCGAATTTATGAAAAGTATTGAAAAATAAGGTTTGAAACCTTAGAAAACGTTGTATGAGCGTACGGGTCATGTCGAAATTTCGTAAAAAGTTTATACTTAGAAATTTTCCTAAAAACCTGATTTTTTATTTTAGATAATAAATTATTATTTAATTATTTTATTTATTTTATAAATTCACTAAAAGACAAAAAATATATTTTTTCTTGAAACTTATCGAATATGTTTACTATGAGCAAACGTTTCATTTTCAACTCTAATATGATTGTTTTCATGGTGACTAAGGTTACCGAATAGACTTACCGAGATATATTTATAATTATTAATTATAAATATTTACGTATATTACTTATCTATTTACTTTAAATAGTATAAGTATTATTGAGTAATGGGATTGATATGATTGTTGGGGTATCTCGTCAAACATCACACCACTAAATTGTCATGAGTAATTGTACAACGCGTCTAAACTCTATGCATCAAATGTGAAGATTGTTTTCGAAATTGATGATTAAATTGGGACATTAACTGGACTAGGTCGTGTGCGGGCGTCGTTGCATTTGCTTGTGTGATTAAGATTTAGTTGCTAAAGACTTGGTGAGGGGAGTTTTCGTAGCCCTATTTTTATTATTTTCTGTTGAGGGGGAAAAATGATACTCAAATGTGTTTTAAACTGTTTTGAATTGAACTGTGCAAAATGTGGTTTTGTTTTTGGGACAAGTTATGTGCTTATGATTGCTATGTGAATATTATGTGTTGCATGATTGTTTGGATCGGAGGGGTACGCCTACCCAGTATTTGCATGATTGTTTGGATCGGATGGGTACGCCTACCTAGTATTGTGTAGTTATTGGAGCAGATGGGTACGCCTACCCTAGTTTGTGTATGGTCCTGCCCTAATTTTAGTGCTCCAGTTGGTAGACCCTTTAGATGCGTAAGTGACATATGGTTATTGATTAGCGGTGATGCTATGGGTTGTTTACATATATTCACTGTCATATAGCACTATTGTCCACTGTTGAAATATTGGCACAGCTTTTGGATTTAAGGTCAAACCTACGAGCTCACCAACAATATTGTTGACGTTTTTAGTATCATTTTCAGGTGAAGTAAAAGGGGAATAGTTGTTGATTTATGTGGTAGTAGACTTAGAAGTATCCCGAGTGGATTTTCATGCGAAGTCTTGCTTGTTTATTTTATTTGGATTTAGTATTCAGAAATTTTGGTTTAACTTTGGATTATGGACCCCTGTATGGGCTTTTGAATAATTGTAAGAGATTGTGAATTTTGATAGTGATTTGAGACATCACTCGAGGTTATTTGAGGTTTGATGGCTTAGTAACACTTGAAGTTTAGCATTGTAGTTTTCTCGATTTTGTTCTTGTTCCCCCCCCTTTGTTATGATGTCATTATGTTACGCTCCCGATTTCTCGCCAATTGTCGAGGTTGTGACAGAATTGGTAAATCAGAGCAAGTTTATAGAGAACTTGGTGGGTTGGCCTAGACTATAACCTAAGATCCGTCATTTAGTTGCGTATATGATCTATGTGCGCGGTGTTCCGCTTTCACGTGATCGCGGTTTGGTGCTTTAGTTATGTCAGTCATTGAAATGTGTGAGCTTAATACTGAGTACGATTGGGAAAGGATGCGGATATAAATATGGTGGCCAACGTAGGTTTAAAAGTATCACAGCTTACTCTTACTTGGTAATACTGTTCACACAAATTGATGTTGACATCATAAGGAGGTATTATGTGTATAAGTATATATATAGTAAGATATTCTATATATATATGTTATTCTTCCCACCTATCTAACGTTGCCCATGTTCTCCCTCGTATGGATAATGCCGCTAAGGGTGATGACCTGAAGTGCTGGCCGACTTGTTGCCGCATCACGAGGAGGGGGAAAGGGTAGACGAGTTGGTAGTGAAGGTAGAAGAGTGTGAGAGCCTAGGAGGAGGAATGTTGAACTAACTGGTGAACCTGAGGGTCAAGGAAGTGACCAAAGTGTTGAAGGTAATGATGAGCGTGTTGACGAATTGAATGGTCAAGGGAATGACCAAGGGGTGGGAGCTAATGGAGGCGTAGAGGGAGTCAATAGGAATGTAAAGGGAGTCAATGGGGGTGTGGGAGGAGCACCCTACTTCTTGACGATCATTGCCTAATAATTACAAAACCTCTTACCTGCCATCTTAGCTCAGGTTGGTAACCAAGCAAATGTTAGAAATCAGAATGGTAATGTGGTTAATGAGAACGTTCAGGAGAACATTGGGAATGTGATAGTAAATGGCAACCAGGTAGGTTGTTCATATAAGGAGTTCTTAGCTTGTAACCTTAAGGAATATGATGGTAAAGGAGGTGTCGTAGTTCTTACTCATTGGATTGAGAAAATGAAGTATGTGCATGATATGAGTGGTTGTAGTATTGACCAAAAAGTGAAATACACTGCTGGTTTATTTGTGGGTAAGGCTTTAACGTGGTGGAACTCTCAGATCCGCACGTTAAGCCGGGAAGTTGCTGTTAGTATGTCATGGAATGACTTCAAGTTTATGATGATACAAGAGTTTTGTCGTAGTCATGAGATGTAAAAGTTGGAATCTGAGTTGTGGAATCATGTCAAGGTCGGGGCTGGCCATGCTGCGTATACTAATAGGTTTAATAAGTTGGCTAGGTTAGTTCCACATTTGGTAACTCCAGAAAGTAGGATGATTAAGAGGTATGTGTATGGCCTTGCTCCACAGATCTGTGAGATGGTGGCAGCAACGGAGCCAAAGATTATACAGAAGGCTGTGCAGATTTCTGGTGCACTGACCGATGAGGCTGTGAGAAATAGACCAATTAAGAAGGTTGAGAAAAGAGTAAATGTGGGGGAACCTAGCAAGGATAAGAATGGTAGGGATGATAATAAGAGGACTAGGACTGGGAATGCTTTTGACATTCTATGTATCTAGAAGTAGGAAGAGAGAATATGGGTACTTGGCCCAAGTGTACCACCTGCAACTCCTACCATGCACCCAAAGGGCCTTGTCGCACATGCTTCAACTGTAACCGCCCAGGTCATTTGGCAAAGGATTGTAGAGGCGTGCCGGGGAATATGAATCCTGTCAATGCTAGAAACCCAACTGTTAGGGCATGTTATGAGTGTGGTAGTACCGACCATGTCAGGTCAGCTTGTCCTATATTGAACAGGGCACAAGGACCAGAAGAAAATTGTCCAAACCAAGTTGCTGCTAATAACGGGGGTCAGTGTCGTGGAAACCGAGGGAACCAGGCTAGGGGTAAGGGATTCATGTTGGGAGCAGAGGAAGCTCGCCAGGATCCAAACATTGTGACGGGTATGTTTACTTTGAATAATCATTTTGCCACTACCTTATTTGACTCTGGGACCGACTATAGTTTTGTTTCTACTACTTTCATACCTCTGTTAAGCTTAGAGCCTAGCGAATTAGGTTTCAAATATGAGATTGAGATAGCTAGCGGGCAGCTAGTATAGATTGATAAGGTTATTAAGGGTTGCAAACTCGAAATCGAGGGTCATGTATTTGACATCGATTTGATACCTTTTGGGCATAGGAGTTTTGATGTGATTATAGGTATGGACTGGTTGTCTAATTATAAGGCTGAAATAATTTGTCATGAGAAAGTAGTGAGGATACCACTACCGGATGGCAAGGTGCTTAGAGTATTAGGAGAGAGACCGGAAGAGAAAGCAAGTTTTTTGATGGGTGCTAACGCTGGTGATGAAGGAAATAGAACGAGATATTTGGTTAGAGATTTTCCTGAGGTATTCCCAGATGACCTATTTGGATTAACGCCTATTCGGGAAATTGAGTTTTGAATTGAGTTAATCCCTAGAGCAACGCCGATAGCAAAGTCTCCCTATCGTTGGCTCACCTTATGGTTAGGAGGACCGTTGTCGGGACAACTCACGGAATCCAAGAAAAGGTTTCATTCGTCAAGGTTCGTACGCCTTGGCGAGCGCGATATTGTTTCGTAAGAAAAATGATGGTTCTTTTAGAATGTGTATTGACTATAGAGAATTGAACAAGTTGATTGTTAAGAATCGTTATCCACTTCTTAAAATTGATGATCTATTTGATCAACTACAAGGGTCGCAGTTTTTCTCAAAGATAGATCTTTGGTCGGATTACCATCAGTGAGAGTACATGGTGGATGGACATTCCAAAGATTGCGTTTAGAACTCGTCATGGACAGTTCAAGTTTACAGTAATGCCCTTTGGTCTGACTAACGCACCAATGGTATTTATGGATTTGATGAATAGAGTTTGTAGGCCTTATCTTGATAAGTTCGTGATAATGTTTATAGACGATATTCTTAATTCTACTCTAAGACTCGGAGAGGAGCATGCATAACACTTAAGGTTAGTCTTAGGACTGCTCAAAAAGGAGAAACTGTATGCTAAGTTTTCTAAGTATGAATTCTGGCTAAGAGAAGTGTAGTTTCTTGGGCATGTGATAAATGGTAATGGAATTCATGCAGACCCTAGTAAGATTGAAGCTGTTAAGAATTGGAAAGCCCCTAGAACTTCGACTGAGGTTTGTTCATTCTTAGGATTGGCTAGATATTACCGTAGGTTCATTGAGAACTTTTCTAAGATAGCTAAGTCTTTTACTATCTTGACTCAAAAGTGTAGGATTTTCAATTAGGGTGAGGAACAAAAATTGGCATTTCAAACCTTGAAGGATAAGTTGTGTAATGCGCCTGTTCTAGCTCTCCTCGATGAACCAGAAGACTTTGTGGTATATTGTGATGCATCTGGAATAGGACTAGGTTGTGTATTAATGCAAAAAGGTAAAGTGATAGCCTATGCGTCTAGGCAGTTGAAAATTCATGAGAAGAATTAATCTACCATGATTGGACTGGGTTGCGGTCAGTTTGCACTTATGATCTGGAGCATTATCTGTATGGGGACAAAGAGTGTCATCTATACGATTCTGAAGAGTCTTCAAACATATCTTTAGTCTGAAAGAGTTAACATATGCTCGACAGCGTCCGCTGGATAGAGGTTGTTAGGGATTAGAATGTAAAATTCGCTACCATCCTGGTAAGGCGAATGTGGTGGTTGATGCCCTAAGTATGAAGGAAAGAGTAAAGCCTAAGAGAGTTAGAGCTATGAATATGACCCTTCAGTCGAGTATCAAGGATAGGACACTGATGGCTAAGAAGGAGGTTGTGGGATTGTGTTTTGCAGGATTGCAGGTAAGCTTTGGATGAGATGATTAGAACAGAGAATGTGAAGGGACTTTGTAACTACCTGGATCGACATATAAAGTACCTTTGTAGGGCGATGTGGTATGAACCCTGATAATGGATTGAGCCCATAAGTAGTAAGTATCCTTTGTACTCCCTGGAGGCTGTTAAAAGTTATATGATTTAAAAGAGAGGTATTGTGGACCTGGAATGAAAAAGGAATAGTGTGTATGTTAATATGTGTTCTCGACTTGTCGGTTGGTTTAGGGCTGAGCATAAAGGCCATTCTGGCTGCTCAGCTACCTGAAATTTCCCGTATGGAATGGGACGGAATAGCTATGGATTTTGTGACTAAGTTGCTTTAGGGACTGAGTGGGCAGTCACATCTGGTTATTGTGGACACCGGTTGACTTATTTGCTCATGTCTACCTATGCTGAGTGATTAGAAGATGGAGCAGTTTGGACTAGTTTGTAGTTGATGGAGATGTCGATTGAGAGTAAGTGGGGGCAGTGCTCAGTGTCTGGAAGATATCGGGATTGTCGGGGGGGGCGGCGGGTGGGGAGGAGAAAAGCAATATGGTAGGTGGAGGGGGTGGGTGGGGAGGGGTGGCCTTGCGAGGCTGGGATTTTCTGTTATATGTATTGTTTTTTTTTATCTTTTTTCTATGTACTTTTCCCCAACTATGTTTTCCTTTACTTGTTTTTTCTTTTTTTATTTTTTTTTTTTTTTTTTTTTTTTTTTTTTTTTTTTTTTTTTTTTTTTTTTTTTTTTTTTTTTTTTTATTCTATTTTTTTTTTTTTTTTTGCCTTTTTTTTGTATTTGTTTTTTTTTTTTTTCTTTTTTTTTTTTTTTTTTTTTTTTTTTTTTCACATCAAGGTTTTGACAATCAATGCAAGAGGCATTAGGAACCTGTTTAAACATGATTACGGCTTACCACCCTTAGACTGATGGTCAGAGTGAGCGTACTATTCAGACTTTGGAATACATGCTTAGAGCGTACGTCCTGGACTTCGGAGGAAGTTTGGATGTTCATATTCTGTTGGTTGAGTTTTCGATATAACAATGGTTCATTCTAGTGTGAGTTGTGCTCTCGTTTGAAGGCTAGTATGTAGAAAGTGTCGTTCGCCATTATGTGGCTAAGGTGGAGAAGGTCATGTTGATAGGACTGAGTAGTGCAAAGTATACTACTGAAAGATCTCGTAGGTTAAGGTAGACATAAGGTTGCGCGTTCTTGTTTGCGATCGCCAGAAAAGTTTCATGCTGCTAAGAGGGAGGAGGCCTCTTGAGTTTAGTGTGGGTGACTTATGTCTGCTCAAAGTGTCTCCTTGGAAAGGTGTAGTACGCTTTGGGAAGAAAGGGAAGTTAGCACCTAGATTTTTTAGACCTTTTGAGATTATTAAAAAGGTAGGCCCTGTGGCCTATCGGTTATATTTGCTTGAGGAGTTGAATGGTGTTCATGACACGTTCCACGTGTCAATCCTTAAGAAGTGTTTGGCTGATCCAACACTACAAGTGACTTTGGATAAGATTCGAGTTGATGCTAAGTTGAAATTTGTGGGTGGAAATTTTGGATAAAAGAGAGTTTAAAGAAGCTAAAGCGTAGTAGATTGCCATCGTCACGGTTGGTGAATGAATTTGAAAACCATGGCCCTGACATTCACGTGGGAAACGTGAAGATCAGATGATATTGAGTACCCGCATTGTTTAGTTTGATTAGTAGTTTGAATTTCAGGACGAAAAATTCTTTTAAGGGGGGTAGAATGTAACCCTTGCCCTTTTTGTGTTCTGAATATTTTAATTGATAGACCTTTGAAGATTTGACTTTTACTCAGTTTAAATTCAGATTTCTGTACATGTGGACGGTGATGAATTTTTATGAGATTTGAATGGTGAATTATGGTTTATTGTGATTAATAATCCCTTTTGAAAGGTATTATTGTGTTATTTGTATTCCTGGTGGTTTAACCCGTGAATTTATGAGAAATGCCAAAAAAACATGTCTGACACATCCGTTAATGTCCAAATGAGTTTTGAAGGGTGTTTTTTAATGTGTAATATATCGTCATGTAAATACTCTATGTTTATGGGAAAAGTATTTTTCACGTGTCGAACCTTAAGAAGTGTTTGGCTGATCCAACACTGCAAGTGCCTTTAGATGAGATTCGAGTTGATGCTAAGTTGAATTTTTTGGAAGAACCTATGGAAATTTTTGGAAAAAGAGTTTAAAAAGCTGAAGTGTAGTAGGATTGCCATCGTCAAGGTTCGGTGGAATTCGAAACATGGCCCTGAATTCACGTGGCAAGTTTGTGCCAAGGTTGTACACTTAGATGCTTTCACTAGAAACTTTCTCTCACAATCCATTTCATTTTAAAAAAATAAAACACACACACAAGTGTGTGTGCTCTTGTGTTCGTCCGCCACCAATAACAACAAAACACTAAAAATTTTCCAACTTTGATCGAGAACGTGTTATTCTGGGTTGATACGAGTGTTTGGGTATTCATTTAAACAACGTTTGGGTTGTCCGGTTCGTGTCGAAATATACATTTTTGAAGATTTTCTTATAAGTTTTCAAATTTAAATTTCGTTTGTCCTTTTGGGTTTGTTTTGATGCATAGATGTTTGTTGTACAAATTAATCGTTGTGAAAATCGATTTTTAGAAGTGAAACGAATAAAAAGGGTGGTGTTTGGTTCGTGGGTTATAAAAAGGAAAAAGGGGATTTTTTTAGTTTTGATGTTGTGGTCGTGATGGTTGAATAATATATGTTGTTAGATTTTTGGGCTTATTTTTAAGCTATTTCTTGGCTTATTTTGGGCTTATATGCCACGAAAATTTCCCAAAATCACTAGGAAAGTGATTTTGACTATTTTTGTGTTATGGCGTATGTTTGTGGACTATTTTGAGGCTTATGGTAGTAACCAAATGCGATACGTAGCTTATTAGCTTATTTTCAAGCTTAATATACGTATTTTGGAGCTTATAGACTCACGACCCAATAAGTCTATTTAAGCCGTGGCTTAATGGGAGGGATTATTGCGGTTCGAATTATTTTCTACTTATGAGTATATGCTTATATATGTAAATGGACCTTGGTTGGACTTGGATCGTATTTTGGACTTATAAATATCTTAATGGACCCTTGTTGGGCCTTAAAGCCCAATAAGCGATATTTAGTCGTTATGAGAGTTTTGACGGACTTTTGAAAGTGAAAATGTATTTACGGAGTGATATTGAACGATATTTTGGGAAAAATGTTTTAGTAAACGTTAAAGTTTGAGATTTTGGAATTTTGTCGAAAAGTGTCGAATTTATGAAAAGTGTTGAAAATAAGGTTTGAAACCTTGGAAAACGTTGTATGAGCGTGCGGGTCATGTCAAAATTTCGTAAAAAGTTTATACTTAGAAATTTTCCTAAAAACATGATTTTTGATTTTAAATAATAAAATATTATTTAATTATTTTATTTATTTAATAAATTCACTAAAAGATGAAAAATGTAATTTTTCTCGAAACTTCTCTAATGTGTTTATTATGAGTAAACGTTTCATTTTCAACCATATTATGATTATTTTGAGGTGACTAAGGTTACCGAATAGACTTGTCGAGATATATTTATAATTATTAATTATAAATATTTATTTATATTACTTATCTATTTTCTCTAAATAGTATAAGTATGTATTATTGAGTAATGAGATTGATATGATTTTTGGGATATGTCATCAACCATCACACCACTAAATTGTTGTGAGTAATTGTACAACGCGTCTAAACTCTATGTATCAAACGTGAAGATTGTTTTGGAATTGGATGATTAAATTGGGACATTAACTAGACTAGGTCGTGTGCGGGCGTCGTTGCATTTGCTTGTGTGATTGAGATTTGGTTGCTAAAGACTTGATTGAGGTGAGTTCTCGTAGCCCCACTTTTTACTGTTTTTCCGTTGGGGGAAAATGATACTTAAATGTGTTGAAATGTTTTGAATTGATCTGTGCGAAATGTGGTTTTGTTTTTGGGACAAGATATGTGCTTATGACTGCTATGTGAATATTATGTGTTGCATGATTATTTGGATCAGATGGGTACGCCTACCCAATATTTGCATGATTGTTTGGAGCGGACAGGTACGCCTACCTAGTATTTGTGTGATTATTAGAGCGGATGTGTACGCCTACCTTAGTTTGTAAGTGGTCCTGCCCTAATTTTAGTGCTCTAGTTGGTAGGCCTTTTAGGTGCGTAAGTGACATATGGTTATTGATTAGTGGTGATGCTAAGGTTGTTTGCATATATTCACTGTCATATAGCACTATTGTCTACTGTTGAAATATTGGCACATGTTTTGGGTTTAAGGTCAAACCTACGAACTCACCAACATTATTGTTGACGTTTTCGAGTATCATTTTCAGGTGAAGTGAAAGAGGAATAGTTTGGTGATGTGTGCTAGCAGACTTAGAAGTATCCCGAGTGGAATTTCATGTGAAGTCTTGCTTGTTTATTTTATTTGGCTTTAGTATTTGGAAGTTTTGGATTGAGTTTGGATTTTGGACCCCTGTGAGGGCATTTGAATAATTATAAGAGATTGTAGATTTTGATAGTGATTTGGGACATCACTCGAGGTTGTTCGAGGTTGATGGTCTTCATAGCACTTAAACTTTATGCATTGTAGTTTTCTCTATTTTGTATCTTGTGGTATGATTGATCATTCTGTTGCATTCTTGAGTTTCCGCCATTGTCGGGGTGTGACACAAAGCCCTTTTAAAGGCATACATGCACAAAAGCAAGCAAACAAACATTACCATCTTTGTATAAAAAAGTGTATTAGTATAGCCCTATAGGTGTTGTAGTATTTTTCTTATGTTATGTTAGGCTATATCTTTCACATATTATATACGAAATAAGAAGAGAGTTTTAGAGAGAGAGAGAAGTTTAGAGAGAGAAAGAGGAAGATAGAAAGATGAGAGAAAAGAAAGAAAGATGGTGACTTCACTAAGAAAGAAATGAGAAGCAACACCCTTCACCTTGTGTGGTGAAGGGTATTTATAGTACAAGAGATAGAAAACCCTAACTAGGGACGAGTGGGCTTTATGGGTCGTTTACATGGGCTTTAGCTCGACACTAAGGCCCAATTAGCTTAAAAGACATTCCCGTAAACTATGTTTTCCTATACAAGGCTCGGTAAATATAATGACCATCACTTTACATAAAAACACGGCTAACAATCTCCCCCTAAGGGATGGTCATTGAATTGTGGATCACTTCTTGTGATGTCTTGAGTCTTAGAGCCTTGTATTCTTGGGAATTCTTTTGAAGATCCTTCTTCTTGCTAGTGATCTTGGATCTTGAACTTTTACTTGATATTCTTTGACAAAATACTGATATTGTGGTCTTTGGCCTTGATTTGTCTTGACTACTGAGATCTTTAAATCTTTATCCTTGAACTTATGCTGCCTTGCGATCTTTTGTCTTCACCCTCATGCCCATGGTTTTGAAATCTTTCTAACAATCTCCCTCAACATTTTTTTGACATGATTACTTGTACCACATAATGGAAGGAGTAGTACCTGATCCACTTGTAAGATATATCTTTATTATTACTC